>SJYO01027803.1:0-279631 GCA_006410555.1 Capra ibex | reverse complement strand
GAGAAGCGTAATCCACCGGTTTCATAACCTCAAAGTCGAAGTTGTAGTCAGGAAGGTTACTTGTGGGTCCTGACTAAAGGAAATCCTACCTGACCAACCTAGAGGTACGTTAGGTTCCCTGAGAGTTCTCAGAAGAGGTTGTGGTGTCAAGTTTTCGTAGTTTAGAAACCACGAGTCTAAAGAAATATCAGGTGGAGAGTGTTGGTACGTATTGATGACCTTTTTGGTATCGGAACTGATCTGTCTGGAAACAACTGTTTCATTACAGAGACGAAAAATTATACGACAGATACAACCAGTATTGAAAGGAAGGTTCCTCATTCGTAAAAATTAAAGTACCGCCGTTAGTGGTAGACGTCACTAAAACCTCGTGGGTGGGGGCTGGGGACGTTTTTTTTTTTTTTGTTTTTTTTTGTTTTGTGTGCAGTTCGTGACAAAGGTGACAAAGGGGTTGATAAAAGGTACTTCACTACCCTGGCCTACGGTACTAGAATCAAAAGATTTACAACTCGGAATTCGGTTAAAAAATGCGAGGAGAAAGTGAAAGTAGTACTCCGAGAAATCAAGAAGAAGTGAAAGAAGGTATTCCCACCACAGTAGACGTATAGACTCCAATAACTGTAAAGAGGGTCGTTACGACTAAGGTCCAACATGAAGTAGGTCGGGTCGCAAAGAGTACTACATGAGACGTATATTCAATTTATTCGTCCCACTGTTATATGTCGGAACTATATGAGGAAAAGGATAAACCTTGGTCAGACAACAAGGTACAGGTCAAGATTGACAACGAAGGACTGGATGTATGTCCAAAGAGTTCTCCGTCCAGTCCACCGGACCATAAGGGTAGAGAAATTTTTAAAAGGTCAAATAACACAGGGTGTGTCAGTTCCGAAACCGTATCAGTTATTTCGTCTTTATCTACAAAAAAGACCTTGAGAGAACGAAAAAGGTACTAGGTCGCCTACAACCGTTAAACTAGAGACCGAGGAACGGAAAAGATTTTGGTCGAACTTGTAGTCCCTCAAGTGCCAAGTGTATAACGACTTCGGACCGAACCTCTTAAAACTCGTAATGAAATGATCGCACACTCTACTCACGTTAAAACGACATCAAGCTCGTAAGAAACCGTAACAGAAAGAAACCCTAACCTTACTTTCGACCGGAAAAGGTCAGGACACCGGTGACGACTCAAAAGGTTTACACGACCGTATAACTCACGTCGTGAAAGTGTCGTAGTAGAAAATCCTAGACTTTATCGAGTTAACCTTAAGGTAGTGGAGGTGATTAAAACAAGTATCACTATGAAGGATTCCGGGTGAACTGAAGTGTAAGGTCCTACAGAGCAAGATTCACTCACTAGTGTGGAAACACTAATAGACCCAGTACTGATAGAGAAAACATGTCAAGGAGACACATAAGAACGGTGGAGAAGAATTATAAAAGACGAAAATCCAGGTATGGTAAAGACAGGAAATAACTCGGGTAGAAACGTAATTTATAAGGGACCATAGAGATTAAAAGAACTTTGTGGAGAAATCAGAAAGGATAAGATAACAAAAGGAGAGAAACGTAACTAGTGACTCCTTCCGAAAGAATGGAGAAGAACGATTTCCCACTTTAATAACTCTATTTATTTTTTAGGAAATCCTACCGAAACAAATACGACTTAACATTTAGATCTGTTCTGTTTCAAAACAAAACAAGAAACGGAATGGATGTAAAAAAGACAGGATTTTATCTCTCTGATTTAAAACGAGCCAAAGTAGTTCAAAGGAATAGTATGATCACAGTTAGATAACTTTAGAACTAAAAATAACAGTCTATATGAAAGACACGATCTTTCTTTACATTATTTACATCAGGAAATATCCGATAAAATTACACAGATTACCTATACGTAATTAATTATTCGGAGTCTATTAATACAAAGACTAAATAAGTGTAATTAACTTTACTTCAAAAAGTTTACTAGTAATTTATAATCGTATAAAATTAGGAACTTATATCAAAAGGGAATTAAAAGGGATCCCTAACCAAGGTCCCGGTTTTAAACGTCTACGAGTTTAAGGAATACGTCTTATCACACTATACACGTATATTAGATGATATAGGGACACATGAAATTTATTAAAGATCCAAAGAATCTTTCATATTACACTTACGATATATTTATGAGAGGAACCGTTCAAAAAGAAATACTCTGAAAGACCTTACAAGAAATAAAAGATTGTAAAAAAGATAGACTTCAACCAACTTAGGTTCCTTCCCCTTTGGATCCTATTGATCCCATCTGATACGAAAAAATGTTGACAATAAAAATCGTCGACGAGGTTTATTCAGATCGTTTTTAGTGAGTTTAAGATTTAGTATACGATGGAGATCACTACATGAACCACTATTATCATGGTGTATACACAAAAATTTAGAGATACTTAAATCGTACGAATATTTTATTGTGTTGAAGAACATGAATCTCACAAAGTATGTTCTAGTCTTCACGTTTTTGATAATATTTCATGTAAATAAACAGACACGAATTCTAAAACATAACAAAAGTCTTTATTCAAAGATCCGAAGGGAACTCCGTAAATGTTTTACAAAATTAGGGTCGACTATGGTTCCTTTCAATATAGTGGATTCCAATTTGTTTCCTTTGACTTACTGAGTATTAGACATTCTTTATTTGTGACTTAAATGAAGTCAATAGAATGTACGAACGTACAAACCAAAACTAGGGACGGTATGTCACATTTTGTGTGTATGTGAGTATGTACTTAATCTCGACATTTCTCAACCTTAGGGTACGAAGATGGATTTATACAAGTTCAAAAAGGATGATATGGACACATTCCTTAAAATGTAACTGTTTTCCGGAAAGTTTTATTTAGTTTAATTCTTATTTATACCCTTAATATTGAATAGATGACATCAGTGCTAAAGACTCTTAACGATCCAAAAATAAGATAAGATGAGATATGATGACTTGTAAACATTCCTTTAATTTTTTGTAAAACTCCCACGACATACTATAAACATTAAGTTATAAATTGTAACAACCTCAGTGAATTCACTTTGTGTACTCAACAATGACGGTGTTTTGAGGGAAAATCGATAAGTGGGAATAGGGGTACAACTTATACTGTGAAGATATGTAAATTATGGTGTAAAAGGAAACGGATTCTTAATGTACTATAAACAATTTTCTTTTCGAGAATTTCTTGGTACCTTTGGAGACCGGTTGTATTTTCGAATCGTCTTCCAGTGTCTGAGGAACTATCGGACCCCTGTCTGAGTAACTAGTTACGACTGTCTTAAGTTTTAAGTCAGTCATAGAATTTACAATTTCCTGTCTACCAGTCGGAGTTCGTGACCCATAGTCATGTGTCCTTTCTGTAAATTTCTTAGTATTTTAAGAACTCTATGTAAAATATTTTTAAATTTGACAGTCACTTTTATCTTTTGTAAAGAAAGGTAACTATATATCATGTTTATTAATAATCTTCATTGTTTATGATTTTACTACATAAAATTATGAGAGAGTTGTATAGGAGTCATTATGTCCCGTTACTATAAATATAATTTATAAGTGATGATAAAATCTACGATAATTTATAGTGTTTTGACAGAAAAAAAAAAAAACTTAAAAACAATTCGTAAGTGAGTCAGAAACAACACTATATAAAATTCACCATCTGCTTCGTCTGGAAGAGGGATGGAAGTACCTTGAGGTAATATTATATCTCTATTCATTAAATAACGTTTACCCGAACTCACATTATCCTCGTCCTTTTTTGCACCGAGTTGTTTACATAATAACGAAACTAAAATATTTTGACCGTTGTTCTTGTACTAAAACAATGAAAAAAACCAAACGTTAGACATATCTAATGTCGTATTAAAAACTCTTCTTTCGTCAGATGTATCCACTTTCACCTATAATCCATAAGATACTTGAATGTTCTGTAGGTCCATATATGTAGTTCATTAATTAATCCCTCGTATGTTGAGTCTCCTAGAAGGGTCCACCGCGATCACCATTTATGGACGGAGGGTTTCGTTCTCTGTATTCTCTGTGCCCAAGTTAGGGATCCAGCCCTTCTAGAGGACCTCCTCCCGTACTGCTGCGTGAGGTCGTAAGAACGGACCTCTTAGGGTGTCTGTCTCCTCGGACCGTTCGACGTCAGGTACCCCAGTGTTCACCAGTTTTTTCTTATTTCACTGAAATGTACATATGTTCGTACACAAAGAATAATGAGATTTCTATTGACATGACCTTTATAAAACATATTTATAAAACATAGTTACAATTTCTACGTCGGAAGGTGTTTATTTAAATATAAGTAGACTTTAGAATTCGTCGTTACTTACGAAGGTCTCATTTCGACATTCTACTTCATTTTATCGGACCCTAAAATAAAACTGATATGTTAAACGATTGATATGTTGAAACCTTTTAATTAAATTGACAACTTTGAGACAAGATAACATACACTTTTCCCCAATTATTATGCATAGAGAAATTCAAGTCAAGGGTAAACGTGAAATTATCTGACAGTTCAGTCTACCAACAACTTATAATAGTTGTAACGAATAAGTAATTAAAAATTCCCTAAGTAAGTAAACTTTTTATAAAAGACTTCGTGATGAAGATACACCTTTAATAAGATACGTAAAACCTATGTAATTATTTGTCTGGTTTTATAAACGGGAGGTTGTCGAATACAAGATAACTGACGGTCTGGTTTTATATTTTCGATTTGTGTGACTCAGAGTTTCTTTTTCGTGTTTCAAGTGTACAAGTATTTTAAATAAGATAAACACGTCTTAATATAAAGAAATTATTAGTTTAACTTTTCAGTCGGGTTATCTAAAAATTTTTACTTCCAATTGACGTTAGTAAATAATTAATATAAATAATTTAATTTTACAACTTATAATTTCAAACCAATAATTTAAAATAAATAATTTAATAAGTAAATCTTTTAATATTTACTGAGAAATCAAAGAAAAAATTTAAAAACTAAGAATCGAAAGGTTGAGAGAAACGTATGATCTATTCACTACTTGCTTAACTCATTAAGGTTCCTGTTGATCAAAAAAAATGTCATGAAAACCGTTAGATGTAACTCCCGATAATGTAAAAGGATTGGTAACTATAAAAAGGAGTTTGAATGTTAGAGAAGTGGACTTTCCTTTTAAGTGAAGTCAGAAAGTCAGTATAGATTGAGAAACACTAGGGTACCTGACGTCGTGAAGTCCGAAGGGACAGGTAGTGGACGAGGTTGTCGAACGAGTTTGAATACAGGTAACTCAGTCACTACTGTAGGTTGATAGAGTAAGAGACAGTAGAGGAAGAGGAGGACGAAAGTTAGTAAGGATCTTAGTCCTAGTAAAGGTTACTCAGTCAAGAAGCATAGTCCAACGGTCTAACAACCTGAAAGTCGAAGTAGTAGTCAGGAAGGTTACTTATAAGTCCTGACTAAAGGAAATCCTACCTGAACAACCCACAGGAACGTCGGGTTTCTGGATAGTTCTCAGAAGAAGTTGTGGTGTCAAGTTTTCGTAGTCAAGAAACCGTAAGTCGGAAGAAATATGAGGTTGAGAATTTAGGTATACGTTGATGACCTTTTTGGTATCGAAACTGATTTGCCTGAAAAAACCGTTTCATTACAGAGACAAAGAATTATACGACAGATTCATCCAGTATCCAAAAGAAGGTTCCTCATTCGTAGAAAATTAAAGTACCGAAGTCAGTGGTTGACGTCACTAAATTGTCGGTGTGTATTTTTTCAGAGAGTGACAAAGGTAAAAAAGGGGTAGGTAAACGGTACTTCACTACCCTGGCCTACGGTACTGAATCAAAAGACTTACAATTCAAAATTCAGTCGAAAAAGTGAGAGGAGAAAGTGAAAGTAGTTCTCAGAGAAATCAAGAAGTGAAAGTCGTTATTCACACCAGTATAGACGTATAAACTCCAATAATAAAGAGGACCGTTAGAACTAAAGTCGAACTCGAAATAGGTCGGACCGTAAACCGTACTAAATGAGACGTATACTTAATTTATTCGTCCCACTGTTATATTTCGGAACTGTACGAGGAAAGGTTACACCTTGGTCAGACAACAAGGTACAAGTAAAGATTGACAACAAAGAACTAGACGTATGTCTAAAGAGTCCTCCGTCCATTCCACCAGACCATAAGGGTAGAGAACTTCTTAAAAGGTGTCAAACTACATTAGGTGTGCCAGTTTCGAAACCATATCAGTTACTACGTCCGTATCTACAACAAGACCTTGAGAGGACGAAAAGGATACTAAGTTGTCTACTACCGTTAAACTAGAGACCAAGGAGACGGAAAAGATTTAGATCGAACTTGTAGACCTTCAAATGTTAAGTGTATGAAAACTTCAGACCGAACCTCTTGAAAGTTGTAATGAAACGATCGTACACTCTACTTACATTAACACACCATCAAACTTGTAAGAAGTCGTAACGGTAACAAAACCTAACCATATTTTTGACTGAAAAAGGTCAAGACACCGGTGACGACTCAAAAGGTTTAAAAGACCGTATAACTCACATCGTGAAAGTGTCGTAGTAGAAAGTCCTAAACTTTATCGCGTTGTACTTAAGGTAGTGGAGGCGATCAAAATAAAGATCACTACGAAGGATTCTGGGTGAACTAGTGTAAGATCCACTCACTAATATGGTAGTAGCAATAGACCCAGTACTTCTAGAAAAAACACATCAAGAAGATACATAAGAACGGTGGAGAAGAATTATAGAAGAGGAAGACAATCTAGGTATGGTAAAGACAGGAAATAACACGGGTAGAAACGTACTTTACAAGGGAACCATAGAGATTAAAAGAACTTCTCTAGAGAACATAAAGCATAAGATAACAAAAGGAGATAAAGAAATGTAACTAGATAGTCCTTCCGAAAGAATAGAGAGGAACGATAAGAAACCTGGAGACGTAAGTTTCCCCAGATAGAAAGGAAAAGCGGAAACGGAAATCGAAGAGAAGAAAAGGGTCGATAGACATTCGGGGGAGTCTGTTGGTAAAACGGAAAAACGTAAAGAAAAAGAACTCCTACCAGAACTTGTGACGAAGGACATGTTACAGTACTTGGAGACAGGCATCAAGAAGTCTGTGAGATAGTCTAGATTAGGGAACTTAGATAAACAGTGAAGGTGACATAGTTTAGTATTCCATAAACTAAATCCAGTATGGACTCACCAAATCACCAAAAGGAATGAGTATTAAATTCAGACTTAAACCGTTATTCCTCAAGAACTAGACACGGTGTGAGTCGAAGGTCAGAACAAAAACGACTGACATATCTCGAAGAGGTAGAAACCGACGTTTCTTATATTAGTTAGATTAAAGTCATAACTGATAGACCACTACAGGAACACATCTCAGAAGAGAACACAACAACATTCTCCCACAAACGATACTGGTTACGCAAGAGAACCGTTTTGAGACAAACGGAAACGTGACGAAGTAAAACATGAGGTTCCGGTTAAACGAACAATGAAATCCATAAAAAACTGATGGATGAAAACGTAAGGTCAAGGGATGTTACTTTTCCTGTAGAATAAAATCTAAAATCAAGATCTTCCAGAACATCCAGAAGTATCTTGAGAAGTTGAAATCGAAAAAGTCGTAATGACCAGTCCCGTATCTGAATCTAATGATACTATAACTTACCAAACAGAATCTTTACTTGTCTTTAGTAAGACAGTGAAAACTCTAACGTAAGTTCATGACTTAAAACCTGACAAAACAACTGATACTCTCGATGAGGTAAATAAGATTCCTCAAGAACAGGTGTTATCATCTATATTGAGTAGACTCAATTTAAGTGGGTAAGGTCAGGTAAAATCAAGTGACTAAGGATTTACAACCACAAGTAAGACCGTTAGAGGACAAACTGGTGAAGGTTAAATAGAACCAAGTACCTGTATTGTAAAGTCCAAGGATACGTTATCAAAAATGTCGTTGGATGAAATAAAGGTAGTGGTCAGTGTAGATTCTGACCCGTAACAAAAACGAAACCGAAGTAGAGAAGTAAGAAAGATCTCTTCCTTTGTCGTTGGGTGAAGCCATAAGAACGGATCTCTTAGGGTACCTTTCCCCTCGGACCTCCCGACGAGAGGTATCCCAGTGTGTTTTAACCTGTGATGGCTGTACTGAATCATACGCACGTACGTAACGTCTTCCTTTACCGTTGGGTGAAGTCATAAGAACGGACCTCTTAGGGTCTCTGTCTCCTCGGACCACCCGACGGCAGATACCCCAGTGTGTCTCATCCTGTACTGACTTCACTGAATCATCGTCGTCGTCGAAGTAAGAAAGACCTCAATAAAGAGGTAAAAAGAGGTCATCATATACCCTTTCCTTTTCCTCGTTCATTAATTCATAAAATTCGGGTATGACAGACAGATTCTTAAATTACAAAACATTATGGATAATACGTTTCTACTATTTCTGATGTAACCATTAACCGTCGTTTGATAACTAGGGACCAACTAGACTATCGTGACAAATAATTGAAATAATATGTTTCAACTTTTACCTGTTCAATAATCTCTTTCCGGTGTAGAAAAGACGTATAGAGTCAGTGTTTTACTTTCAAATACGTTTTTACTGACGATATAAAGATCCTCATTGATTCTAAATATACTTAAATTTGGATCGAAACTCGAAGGGACCACCGACTCACCATTACTTATATGAACAGTTACGACCTCTACGTTCTCTGTACCCAAGTCAGTGACCCAACCCTGCTATTGAACGTCTTCCTTTACTGTTGAGTGAGGTCATAAGAACGTACCCTTTAGGAGACCTGTCCCCTTGGACCGTAGAGTTTCTCAGTCCGTCCTGACTCGTTGTCTGGTCATGGACTTCGTGTACTACCATCTCAATTTATGACTATGACTCATGAAACTGACACACTAGTAATCTATAGAGACCCGACTGACACACTTTCACTAAATCGATATTCTAAGGGACCTCTTCCTTTACCGTTGGGTGAGGTCATGAGAACGGAACTCTTAGGGTGCCTGTCTCCTCGAACCACGTCCGACGATAGGTACCTCAGCGTTTCTCAGCCCGAGCTGACTCGCGGAAGTAAAATGGCACTTTATCAGTTTCACACTGATTAAGTCTACACTTACTAAAGACGAGTATAAAAGATTATAATAGGTCCCGTCTTATATCTCGTCCATCGACAAAGGAAGAGGTCCCCAAGAAGGGTTGGCTCCCTAGTTTAGGTCAAGAGACCGTAACACCCACCTAAGAAATGGTCGACTCGGTGGTCCTTTCGGGTACAAAAGATTGTGTACGACGATTTGGTCCTATAACTGGTTATTGAAAGTCTTTTGAAAAGTAACAAAAAAAAAAAACAGGTTCACGGGTCCCTAAGTTTGAGAATTTGTGAAGACTCGTAATCGGAGTAGTTAGTAAAACTGTCGATGACCCGACCTAGTCTCTGGGTATTTTTCAGTGTAATACCTACTTTTTCGTTGAGTCATCTTTTGACAACTTTTACTTTTGAAGGTAGTAAGATTGTATCAAATGGATGAACTTAAAGGTACGAAGTTGTCTTTTCTCTCTTACTTTAGTCGTTCATGTTACCACTCATTTTTCACTCGTAGATTGAAATGTCTAAACACACAAGAAAGAGTTTATACCAAACTTTTTTTTTAATAAGTAATGAACCTACGAACCTAAGTAATAAACCTACATATTATGTATAAGGTCAAAAAATGAACTCAAGAAGATTTAGTTATTAACTATTTGTTACGGAAGTTTTGTGAAAGTAAAAAAAGATTACTTTAAAGAATAATTTCTATTGTGCGAAGTATCGGTATAAAAATATTTATTGAAATCGAATTATTTTACATCCCTTTGTAAAAAATTCAACTGAACAAAACCTTTTTGTGTGAAAAAAAGGGATTTTATATAGACACTTTGTACTTATTAACATACAAAATTTTTATAGAGAAAAGACTGACTTTATGTTAGGTCTGACAGGTACTTTATTACAATCGTTTCGTAAAGGACTCGTTTCAATTGATCATTTGATTTAAATTGAAATTTAAGTTAGTACATCTTCTATATAAACAAACACGAACTTCGTTTTCTTATTTTTGACAAAAAGGATCTTTAAAAATCTTGAAAAAAAAAATTAAAAATTTAAAACAAAATAAGGTTTACTTCTTTTAAAGTCAGGTAAGATAAAAGGTGACAACAAAAAAACAACAAAATCAATGATTCAGTACGGGTCCCTAACTTGGACGTAGAGGACGTAACCGTCCATCTAAATTGCGACGTGTTCATTTCGTGACAATGACGGAAATTTATTTATAAACACTGGTTTGTTATATAAATTGATGTAAAGAGATTACTAACAGAAAGTTTATTAGACTTAAATAAAAAACTGTCCATAGTAATCGACACCCCGAAGGGGTCATCGATTCTGACATTTCTTAGACGGACGTTACGGCCAAAATAGAGACTCATCCTTTCTAGGGAACCCCTTCCTTTACCGTTGGGTGAGGTTATAAGAACGGAACTCTTAAGGAACCTGTCTCCTCGGACCTCCCGACGTCAGACACCCCAGTGTTTCTCAGTCTGTACTGACTTACTGATTGTGAAAAATGAAAGTGATAGTAATCGACACTTGGCAACAGGATCTTCACTTAGATAGATTTCATAGACTTTGTCAATAAATCTCTAGTCAAATACTACTACTTTGAATCCATAACTTAAATATATAAATTAAAGGTTGAACTGACTTAATAAAGTCTGGTTCTAGATCGACTTTTCATAAAAGTCACGTCTTTGTGGAAAAAAACTCCCTACTCCCCCAACCTTAAACTGAAAAATACAAAGACGATATATTGAAATTGACCTAAACGTTTATCACAACGAAAATTTTCGGGTTCTTTCTAAGAATTAGTTACATAAAATTGTTCTTTTACACAATTCATAACAATCTCACTCCGTTCTCCAGTTTCAAAATTTTCCATATTAAAATTATAGACGATGAATATTCGTTTAACATCCTTTATTCCGTTTTATACGTAAATTATAAACGTCCACTTCTCGTTTATGGAAAAAAAATCACAAATGAAATTAATTTCAAAAGAACCATCGAAGGACTTTTCTACGTTAAATGTGAAGAAACATACTCTTAGTGTTAGAGGAATCGAAGATCCAAATGTTAATAACGAACTCCCGAAATAGATAATTATCTCAGTAAGAGTAACAGAAGGATTAGAAACTGAGACGGTGTTCATAACTAGACTTTTACCTAACGGGGTCCTTTTACCGTGGTATTTAACGAATCATAAGAATTTTGTTAATCTCTTAGAAAACGAGAATATGTTTACCCATGAACTCAGACAGTCGATCTAGTCTATTTCAACATATTGGTTACCTAACTAATCTGAGGAGTCTTTACAGGAAGTGTATACAGACAAAAGGTGAAGAGTGTTATTTGTATATATTACGTAAAATAAAATAAAAAAAGATTCTTTAGAAGTAAAACCCATTATACCTTAGTTCTTACTATAATTTAGTAACTGTGACGAACCGTGTGACGTCAATATTTTACACTTTTTATTAGTTTTCAAGACGGACTCATGTTATTCACATAGTACAAAAACATGTTTTACCCATTTGATAATATTTTGGGACAAGTATGTATCTAAGATGGAGACATGGTTTTATGTCGTTACAAATAATAAGAATTAATTTTCGTCTCCATAAATTCATGTGTAACACATTATTGTTTCATGACCACATATGGAGTTACAACTTCATTGAGTTTATAATTATTTACGTAACAATAACTGAAACATTTACGGTTGGGAATATTAGTAAAGAATGTATAGACCGGTGCATAATTTTATGAACTATTATACTTGTCATGTTGTTAGAGTAAGTATATGTACTAAATTTTTAAAATCATCACCACACCAAAAAGGTTTCATCAAACATAGATAATTAGGGCACGAGAATAGGGAAGGAAGGAGGACGAGGAGAAACCATTGGTATTCAAACAAAAGACAGACACCTAGATAAAGACAACATATATATGAGTAAACATAATAAAAATATAAGATTAATACTCACTATAGTATATCATAAACGGAAAGAGACAGACTTAATAAAGGGACTCGTATTACAAGAGCTCAAGGTAAGTATAATGACGTTTACCTTTATTAAATAGTAAAAATTACTGACTCATCATAAGGTAACAACCTCTTCCGCTACCGTAGGGTGAGGTCATGAGAACGGACCTTTTAGGGTACCTGTCTTTTCGGATCATCCGATATCAGGTACCCCAGCACTTCTCATCCTGTGCTGACTCGCTGGAGTGAAAGTGAAAAGTAAAAGTACGTAACCTCTTCCTTTACCGTTGGGTGACGTCACAAGAGTGGACCTCTTAGGGTCCCTGTCACCTCGGACCACCCGACAGCAGATACCCCAGCGTGTCTCAACCTGTGCTGACTTCGTTGAATCGTCGTCGTCATAAGGTAACATATACTGCATATACACACACATAATGTAACAAATACATATAATAATATAATATATATATATGTTACCTTACATTTAATATATAATAATATATACATATATAGAATATATGTACATATAATATGTATATATATATGTATACGGTGCAAAAGAATTCGACAACAGACAACTACCCACGAACCTAACGAAGGTATAGAACCGATAACATTTATAAGACGACACTTGTAACACTACGTACATAGGAAAGTTTAATCTCGAAAGTTTCTAGTTTAAAAAGAGTAAAATTCTTATAAAGAAAGTATAGTTCAAAGGATTATTAAGTAGTTCGTATATTTTTCTATTTTTAATTTATGTACACACTCCGTCCATTGTAATGAAAAAAAAAGAAAAAAAAAAGGTACTCCTATCTAAACATTATTCTTAGTGTTAGATCATTAAGTACTTTATTTATCTTCTTCAACAATTATAGTCCCCTCACACATTAAAGGAGATAAGACAGAGTAGTGTTGTTTTTAAACTTCACTGTCTGGTAATAATGTCGGAAACCCATCCGGTCACAATGTCGAGAACCTGTCCGGTCACAGTATCGAGAGTCTACCTGGTCACAATGTCGAGGTACAATGTCGAGTCAAAATAAATCTTTTATTTCCTTTTATGTAGGAACTCCACACTCCCGTACGGTTGGGTTTTTTGCACTTTTCTTCCACCCCCCACCCATCTCTGTCTCTCTGGGGTGGGGGGACTCGGGAAACTGAGGAAAAAAATACAGAAAAAGAGGAGGGGGACCCTCCTCTTTTAACCCGATCGGTCCTCACGACACACAATATGGACTCCAGGAGTGAGGTCAGGAGTCTGGAAGCAACAAGTTAAAAACACTTGAAATGGGAATAATAGAAAATCGATGGTGGTAAGACCTGAGGAAAAAGGATAAGGTTGTAAGAAAGGAGTTCTCTACCCTCCGGGTCAAGAAACCCTTATTCCCACAGTTACAGAAAAAGCGATTAAGGGCGACTTGACCCCACCCCCCCCACGTACCCCCTGTAACCCGGAAGGGGAGAACGATCAGAGTCCTGAGTCTCAGGAATATGACCACAGGTAGATTCCCATTCACTATAAACGATACCAGTGGATATCAAAATATATAGGAACAACTTGACCGTGACGTACAGCATCGAACAACTGCACCCATCTCTTTTTTACCCTATCGGTTAACTATTGTGTGCCTCGTTAGTTTTCGACGTAGTTATGTCATATTGTTTCTGATCATCCCCGCAACGACGATGACGACGATTCAGCGAAGTCAGCACAGGCTGAGACACGCTGGGGTATCTGCCGTCGGGTGGTCCGAGGGGGTAGGGACCCTAAGAGGTCCGTTCTTGTGACCTCACCCAACGGTAAAGGAAGAGGTTATGTACTTTCACTTTTCACTTTCACTTCAACGAGTCAGCACAGGTTCAGAATCGCTGGAGTACCTGACGTCGGGTGGTCCGAGAAGACAGGTACCGTAAAAGGTCCGTCCTCATGACCTCATCCCCGTAATCGGTTGTGGTTTAAAGGTAGTGGTCCTACAAATTTCAGGGAGGAACAAGTCCCTGGTCTTCTAGATAGAAGACAGACNCGAGTCAGCACAGGTTGAGAATCGCTGGGGTACCTGACGTCGGGTGGTCCGAGAAGACAGGTACCGTAAAAGGTCCGTCCTCATGACCTCATCCCCGTAATCGGTTGTGGTTTAAAGGTAGTGGTCCTACAAATTTCAGGGAGGAACAAGTCCCTGGTCTTCTAGATAGAAGACAGACAAAACCTCATGTTGGGGACGGTTCGACACAACCGACAAATCTCGACAGGACTCTTTAGAATAAGGGTCTTTGAATTAAAACCCCCAAAAGTAATCTTACCGTGAGCAGATATCAAGACTTATCCATAGACTCTAGAGGGTCCCCGAGTGCCCATATAACTCACAGGAGAAGACAAAAGAAGACGTCGAACTGAACACTCATCACTTAGGTCCTCAACACGGGATCATGGAACTGAGGACACCCCCATCTTTCATAATGTCCCATCCTCGGAAAGGTACCCCCGACCTCAACTCGGAAACCCCTGGGTATAAAGGTCTAAAATTAATACTGAACTCAGGGACCTCGTATATCACTACTAAGGAATCTTAGAAAACCCAGGACTAACTGGGGGGGGGGGGTGTTCGTATATAGGACAACCTTAACGGGTTACCGGTACCATATTCTGACCTTCCAGACTCGGAGACCTAGATCCTTCTCCAGTAACTGTATTTGTTTTCCAGAAGATATATCGTAGAGTATTCCTGATTCTGGACAAGGAATCATCATCATACCCACGTCTCCTCTCGATAACCATTTCGGAGGAAGGAAGGGTCTTTCCAGAGAGGACCCAGTAGAAAAAATAGTGAGTAAAATTCTTAACTATCGGAGAAAGATGAACAGAACTTCTGACTCCGGAGGTCCGTGTTACATCTATTATTCATTACGGACTACAGGATCTCTGGGGAACCCACTGGAATCTTCATTTACTACAGGGTAACAGTGAAACATTACTGGACCCGTCTGGTTTAGAGTCTTACTAAAGTACCAGGTCAAAAAACAACAACAACAACCAAAAAAAAAAAAAAAAAAAAAAATCAGTGTAGGAGTCGGAAGAGTCAGGTCCACCCTTTCTGAAGTTAGGTAGGACACTTACATAGATAGTACTGATTATCCATAAATATGGGATCTCTTTGACCGTAGACCCGCTTCAGGTAGACGGTCAGGAGAGGACCCATCCAGGGTACAACAACCTGTCCGACCCGGTAGACCCCAGAAACTCGAGAAACCCCCAAAAAATTAACCGTTCACCCTGTTCTCCTCTGGTGAACGGAATATCAGCAACCCTCCGGACAAGGAGACTTCCTTGAATGATCATTAGGAATCTCCCGGAAAAGGGGATTTACTCAGCAGGTACACTCCTCAATTGGTTGAAGATGACCTCCAAGGGTCCGTCTTTTTCCTCAGGCAAGAAAACCTTGGTGGGGTATACTAGAAGAACTTTCGGGAGTGTGAATCCAAACTCAGAGTGGAAGTCATATACTTCCTCAAAGACCGTTTAATCAGACACCTTGATTCCACCGTTGGGGATACTACAGTAACAAGACACTACGACGAGAGAATCGACGTACTAACCGACGAACAAAGGAAGTACGGTAAAGGTACGAGGGAAAAACCACAGGAAATGTCACCCTCTGACTTTGGAGTCATCTGGTTACTTCACTGAGGTTCTCGGATTCCTAAAATAGTGGTATAAACTAACCCCTGAGAGTCCACCAATTCACCGGAGAAAGAAAGGTTTATCGTCGTACATGTACATCGTGGTCTTTCCGTATGTACCTCAGTCCCATTTACCGATGAGAAAAAGGAAACGGGTCGAGATCGTGAGTTCAGTCCCGATACTCAAGTCGATTAACCAAACTTCGTGGATCAACGTTTCCAAATCGGTGATACCAGACTTTTAACCTCTGATGACGTATAGGTCGAGAAGAAAAAGGTAGGTTCTGTCTCGACGAAGGTAGTCACATGGTTTAAAGGAGTCCTAACCAGTCTCCTAGAAGACTGTTAGGGAGAACCCCAAAACAGGTCACCAGGTTCCAAAGATCCGTTCTGACTTTCCCCTTTCTCGGGAGCCTCCCCATCCACCTCCCACCGAACCTATTCTTGGAGTGTTTCCCTATATCACTCCGGACCTAAAAAGTAGTAGTGATGAACTATATACTCCTAAGAAACTGGTCTTTAGATATTTACCGGAGAGAGTAAATTCTCAAGTGAGGGTAAATTCAAAGTGAACCATCAACCATTTTTATCAGACGGGAGTTTGTTTTCAAAATTTCGTAGAAGATAGTCCTAACTTTATCGACGTTCAAATGTTTCCGTCCCTCTCTAAAGAAGGGTTATTCCCTCCTCCTGTCAGTCCCTGGTGATCTTTGAACACCCTTTTATAAACAGGTAGAGTCGTTGTTTTTTCACGAGCCCACTTAGAAAAACATTGTCAAAAAGGACATCATGGGGTTTACAATGTCCAAACCCTCCTCTTCCGAGACCTCATCCTCCAGTCCTATCTCATCCATCGGCGACCAAGTTGGTTCTTAAAGAACCTAAAACGACGGTGTAGGGCAACGTGGGAACCGAGGTCGGGGTACTACCAATAGACACTGTCCACCCGACCGACCTCACCCGTCGAAGTCATGACAAGTTGGTAGTACTCCTTTCCGTACCGAGAACTGGAACTCCGAAAACCCAGGGGTCCCGTTTCACGGTGGGTTACAGGGTCAACTACCGTAAACATCGTTCGATCAAATCCTCTGAAAAGTACCATACTTGTGAGAAACCGGGTTACGGGGCGAACAGATTTCTAATCAGTAAACGGAACACGGATAGGAAGTTCCTGAGTCCTAAACAGGATCCCGAAGGGATCTCCCGTCAGTCGTAGACCTGTACCGAATAGAGAAAGGAAAAGAGGGAGAAGACCCGGAACCGGAAGGAGAGGATAAGAGACAATATTTTCCATAACCACCGACGGACCTGATGGAGTAGATTTCTCCGTCGTCCCAGGACGACGACATCTACGACATTGAAATAGGACTACGTGTGACCATGTCCTTAATCAGGAAATTTTAGTGGACAGGGAACATTCTCAGTTTCAGGTCTAACCATTTGTAAACTTCCCGGAGAATGTCGGAAAGTGTCTTTCAGTTACCTCAAGAGTAACATGAGGACTCAATAACGACTCCGACCCGTGTCAGGGTGTTCATTATCCGAAGGAAGATAAAGGTACTCACTAGAAGGAATCCCCGTTCAGATAGACTTCGAATAGGATGGGTCATAATAACGTTGGACTCTCAGTCCCCAGGGGCCTGGTCCCACGTCCAGGGGTCGGTCCGACTACACACTGTCGGAGGTCTCTAGCTTCGGAGGAAGTCCGTCCAGCTCCGTACAACCAGACTGTTCTTGACCCAGGGACCTGTCCAGTTCCGTACAGTTGGAGGACCCTGGGGACCTAACCGTCTAGTGACTCGTCCAACTCCGCACTGTAAAACTCCTGGTCTAGGGATCCGTCCAGCTCCAGCTGGAGAACCCTGGGGACATAACCTCAATCCGGAGGGGTTCGAGAGGTCGTACTGGTGACGAACCATCCTAATTCCCCAACATTAAAATTGAGTAACGGTCAAACAAGTGACGTCTACCCTTATCTATAGTACTACATTTCGTTAGGTTCGGACACGGGACTCTGACCCTTGGACCACTTTATCGGTATTCGGAATAGGAGAATGACGAGATTCCCTTACATTCAGTGACTAGTGGAGCGGATCAGGAGACATTCTCGTCGAATCACACAGAGGTTACCATTTGTAAAGTAACAGTATCTGGGTGAAATCCATTTTCGTCTTCATTACTGTTTCCTCACCCAATAGACCATGACAATTCCCGTAATTCTCGTAATAATTTTATGAGAATTACTTCACTTCGTTACAACGGACGTTCCCCCTTCCCAGGACCAATATCCTCAATCATTCACCGAATTCCTGTTTAACCATTCTCCGTTGTCTGGTCTACAAGGTATTTTCAAGTCAACTCTAAACTAGGACCCCATACAAACATTGAAATCCGCTTACCACCATTCCCAAACCCGGGTTTGGCGGACGTCCCGATTAGTTTCACCGTTTGTAATAGGGACCTTCGGGTTGACGGAAACCTCCCTACGGTTGTCTACCTAAAGATCGTCCGTAACACACGAACAACGGGTGGGATTTACCCAAGTGACTCTCTACGACAACAACGTGTACAACATCCTTTGTACCTTCTACTTCCCGACTTATAGATCTCTCTAACCTATAATATGTCGTAAAGGGACGGTTTCCGGTCGATAAAAGACCAACAGGGAGGTCTTCTAACATCTCCGTTCTAACACCCAGACTTACCCCGAGTCCCTTCTCGTACTTTGTCCTCCCTTCCCTCGTCCCGTGTTGAAAACTTTCTTACTGTATCGGGTTCCTGTATTGTATTTGACTAATTTTAGTTTACCCAGGTTCTACTATTCAGTTTAAGTTGATTTGTGACTAGGGGTTAGTTTCGATTTACTATGTGGGTCTCCACCGTCCTGCTAAGGTACCGTGACAGTTTTCTTCCTCACACACCGAGGGGTTACCAACCCCCACTAAGAGGGTGAGTAATCGTATACTTAAGTGGATCGACGTTTTTTTAAGATGTCGGTTTCGTGAACGGGAGACACTACCGGGTGTGGTACACCTCACACGAAAAAAGACTTAGGATTGTTTAAGTATTAAGAATGGATAGCGACACAGAGAGTAACTTAAAAACGTTCCTCTGTAGTCTCGGACTCGAAGTAATCCAGGACTTCGGTCCGTAGTTCCCAAAACCGACCCGAGTTAGGGCCCTCTCTCCTCAACTTCCTGCTTTCCTTTTTCGTCACCCCTTTTGTACGGTTCCTGAGGGGAAGTATTGGACTGGACACTAGTGTCAAAAGTAACCGGACTAGGAACCGTGTTTCTAAATCCTGTCTTCTTGGGGTGACCGAACCCATTGTCGAGGATCTCACGTCTACTATCACATCGGAAGTTCTGTGTGACTTCTCATCAGAGAGGTCTCAGGGAGTTAACGTGGGTGACGGTGAGCGGACTAGTGCCCCCCAAGTTCCTTTGTTCTTCGTCTCTAACATTTCCTAAATTCCAAAGCAATCCGTATACAGGAAGGTCGGTATACTCACTCCTGGAGGATGGAGTTGACCTCCAGAAGATCATAGACTCTGACTCGGAGTACTCGAAAGACGACTCAAACAAAAAAAACGACGGGTCAAAGGTCGTACGACCCGAAGAACAGTGAAAAGGACACGACCCAAAAGAAACGCAGGTCGAAGGTGACGTCCTCGAAAACTGCTCAACCCGAGGACGACACGAACCGGAGGAGGATCACCCCAGACGTGGTTCAGACAAAGTCGGTCCAATTTAGGTTATTTACCGTGGTATCTACAGTCCCCTCACACATCAAAGGAGCCAAGACAGAGTAGTGTTGTTTTTGTTTCGCTGACTGGTCGCAACGTCGGGAACCTACCCGGTCACAATGTCGAGAACCTGTCTGGTCACAGTGTCGAGAGTCTACCTGCTCACAATGTCGAGTCAAAATAAATCTTCTATTTCCTTTTATGTAGGACCTCCGTATTCCCGTACGGCTGGGTTTTTTGTGTCTCTCCTCTCTCCGGAGATCGGGAAACCGAGGAGAAAAATATACAAAAAAGAGGAAGGGGAACCGGACGGAATACCTTGAACTCGATCGGTCCTCACGATAAACAAGATGGACTCCGGGAGTGAGGTCAGGAACCTGGAAGGAAAAAAGATAAAAAAAAAAAAAAAAACACACACATAATTAGTAACGAAATAAAAAAAAGGTCAAAAAATAAAAAATTTAAAATTTTAGAAATTAAGAATGTACGCAAGGGTTTGTACTTGGGGGGGAGGGTGGAGGGAGGGGTATTGTACAGAGACCCAGTAGGGGTACGTGGTCGGGGTTCGTACGATATAGGACGTAGTCTGTATCTGACCGCTAAGTGAAGAATGTACTATCATATGTACAATCTTACGGTAAGAGGGTTTAGTAGGGTGGGAGAGGGAGAGGGAGACTCAGGTTTTCAGGCAATATGTGTAGACAAAGAAAAAAGGACAGAACGTATGTCCCAGCAGTAACGGTAGAAGGATTTAAGGTATATATACACAATCATATGACATAACCACAAAAAGAAAGACCGAATGAAGTGAGACATATTAGCCGAGGTCAAAGTAGGTAGAGTAGTCTTGACTAAGTTTACTTAAGAAAAATTGCCGACTCATTATGAGGTAACACATATACATGGTGTCGAAAGAATAGGTAAGTAGACGACTACCTGTAGATCCAACAAAGGTACAGGACCGATAATATTTGTCACGACGCTACTTGTAACCCCATGTACACAGAGAAAGTTAAGACCAAAGGAGCCACACATACGGGTCTTCACCCTAACGACCCAGTATTCCATCAAGATAAACGTTAAAAAATTCCTTAGAGGTGTGACAAGAGGTATCACCGACATGATCAAACGTAAGGGTGGTTGTCACATCCTCCCAAGGGAAAAGAGGTGTGGGAGAGGTCGTAAATAACGAACGTCTAAAAACCTAGTGTCGGTAAGACTGACCACACTTCACCATGGAGTAACACCAAAACTAAACGTAAAGAGATTATTACTCACTACAACTCGTAGAAAAGTACACAAACAATCGGTAGGCATACAGAAGAAACCTCTTTACAGATAAATCAAGAAACCGGGTAAAAAACTAACCCAGCAAATAAAAAGACCTTAACTCGACGTATTCAACGAATATATAAAAACTCTAATCCACAAACAGTCAACGAAGTAAACGATAATAAAAGAGGGTAAGTCTTCCGACAGAAAAGTGGAACGAATATAAAAGGAAACAACACGTCTTCGAAAATTAAAATTAATCTAGGGTAAACAAATAAAAACGAAAATAAAGGTCTTAAGACCCTCCACCTAGTATCTCCTAGGACGACACTAAATACAGACTCTCACAAAACGGATACAAGAGGAGATCCTCAAAATATCAAAGACTAGAATGTAAATCTAGAAATTAGGTAAAACTCAAATAAAAACACACACCACAATCTTTCAAAGATAAAAACTCCCGAAAAGGGAAAGAAAAGAAAATCGGTAAGACCTAAGAAAAAAGGATAAGATTGATGAATTGTAATTCTTTCGATAATCAAATAAAAAATAAACAATAAAATATAACTCGTATTAACGAAATGTTACAACAATCAAAGACCACATGTTGTTTCACTTAGTCGATATACATGTGTGTATAGGGGAGGGAACTTAGAGGGAGAGTGGGTAAAGTAGGGTGAGTGTCTCTTGTTTGTACACCTGTGTCTCCCCTTGCCTCCATTCTGCTTGACCTTCTCATCCTAAGTGTAGACATGAGATGGTACACTTTTTCTTTCGATTAATAATTCCGAATTCCCGTGTTTTTGAAGGACCTGAAGGGACCACCGAGTTTACCATTTTCGTAGACTTATGTTACACCCTCTGGACCTAAGTTTCGGACCCAGCCCTTCTAGGGGACCTCTTCCTTTACCGTTGGGTGAGGTTATGAGAACGGACCTTTTAGGGTACCTGCCTCTTCGGACCATCCGATGTCAGGCACCCCAGTGTGTCTCAGTCTGTGCTGACTCACTGAAGTGAAAGTGAAAGTTTCCGTGTTTTCTTTTTTTTTCTTTCTTTCTTTTCCTTTCTTTACAGAAAGAATCTCAACATATCTCCTTCTTGGTAACACTCTGTGTTTTATTACATTTCCATCTTTCAACTTGTAAGGTACAATTGAAAAGGAAACCATGGATGTAGGAGTCAACATTATGAGGTTTCTAATTTCCGGGAGATCGTTTGGTTTGATTCCTAGTCAAAGAAGGAACCATTTGTTTCAATAGACATAATACACTATAAGACGAGATTAGGAGAGTCTTGTTGTTGTTGTTGTTGTTGTTGTTCGAGACCGTAAACACTGAGTAAAGTTAAACTAAGACCTACATTTTACTAGTATCTCCGTTTCCTACTTGTGTCGTGACTCACGTGTCACATGACCCGTAGTTGTAAATTACGAATACCTTTGGTTAGTATCCCTCTTTCTTCTATTTGGATAACATAAACAGACACAGTCTCCTATTTTATAAGAAAGTCATTATACGATGATTGGGAACGTTCTAAAAAGGTATTTATTAAAAATCTCCTAAATTCTCTTAAATTACAACGGAAGGTCACTGGTATTTTGATCATTTACGTATATATGTCGGGGACACGAGGAGCACAATTTACAAGTATCATCCTATAAAAAGGACAACAATTTTAGACATTGTTATTCCGACAACTGGATACCTCTTTTAACTATTGAATAAGATAAGGACCTCTCTTTTATGTGTGAGTATGAACCTAGTTTATAAGTGTATTGTAATACCAGATTTAAAATGGGGAACGATTATGTTACTTTAGTAGTAGAAATATCAATGATGGGAACACACGTCTTACATGTAGTAGACAAAATAAACCTATCTTAAGATTGACGTATAAAATCTTTTACTCCAAAGTAGTATAAGGGACATTGTCCTTTCTGTCTAGAGGAGATCAGTATTCAATAGAAGGGTCTTCTATCTGGTTTCATCTGGGTGGTTTCATTTGACACTCACCTGTAAAGTTTTATTTCTTTGAGTTAAGGACGGTCCGTATGTTTTTTTTTTTTTTAGACAGACAGAGAAGATCAGAAGAAGTAATTACCTGGTTTTTTTTTTTTTAGTAAGTAATCTTCTCTAGTAACGATAAGACTTTTCGTGTCTCACACCGAAACCCGTTTATTGTTCATTAATATCGAAGTCTAATTTCAATTCCCACAACCCTCTTACTCACTTTCACGTTCTGTAGTCTTACTTAAATCCCCTGATTTTCGTGGTACTTCCGTACGGAACCTACTTTCCATGGACCTTATCGACGGTTAGACTCGTATTGTACCCTTCCCACCCATCCTTACGTCCTTCAGTGACATCTNAGTAACGATAAGACTTTTCGTGTCTCACACCGAAACCCGTTTATTCATTAATATCGAAGTCTAATTTCAATTCCCACAACCCTCTTACTCACTTTCACGTTCTGTAGTCTTACTTAAATCCCCTGATTTTCGTGGTACTTCCGTACGGAACCTACTTTCCATGGACCTTATCGACGGTTAGACTCGTATTGTACCCTTCCCACCCATCCTTACGTCCTTCAGTGACATCTTTCTGTCGATCCTTATCGTAAGTAATCTAAATCAAACAGTAGTCTTTATAGTTTACTATAGACAAATTTTTATGACTAAGACTCCATATGACGGGGTCTAAATCATAATTAAATCCAAAAATTTGAATATATTACTAAGATTAAAGGTTTTAATTTTAGTGACTTAAATCTCAAATACATGATGAGATAGGTAATATGTGTTCCCTGAGATAGGTAACCTTACCTTACTTTAATCGAGTTGTAAAGACGTCAATTACTAAGTTCTCCTATAGGTTTTAATTTCGTGTCTTTACCCGTGTTCTCCTTTATCGTTTCCTCCCATAACTATAATATAATTCTTTGTCATCGGTCACCCCCTCTTCCGACTCAGAAAATCCTCTTTTCTATAACTCTTAAATTCAATTTAATTTTAGAAAAAAGTAGTCAATCTTTAAATAGCACAGTAAATACTAAGTATAGGTCCCTATTCTTCCTCAAATTGTAAATTTCATGAGTTTTTGAAATTGTGTCCCAAAGATATAAAATTTACTTTTTAGGTCTGAATGTAAGATATAATTTATAATCTTCTTTTATAATTTCGTTTTTCATCAAAAATGAGTCCCTCGTCTCGTATTATCCCTGAGTAGGGCGTCCTCTTTAACAATTTATATTTCCTTTTGTCTCGAGGTTCTTGTGAGAAGGACCTCTAATATAAGGTGCTATAACGAAGGTTGTATCTCTATCTTACTCGTCTTAAAAGATTAAAGGTCTCTGTCTTCTAGTCTCTTGGTAACCGTGACGTGCCAGACTTCTTTGTCCCCCTTAATGTCTCTGGTTCTTCTTTTCGTTTTCAGTCCTAGTTATCCCTTAGACGACTGTTCACTTCGGAGAATTACATCACTTCCACCAGTATTTTTCGGGTCCATTTTGTACACTTGTAACTCTAACATATCTTTATCTAGTACTGTAGATCAGGGTAGTGAAGTATCGTTTATCTACCCCTTTTTTTACCTTTGTGACTGTCTGTAATAAAAGAACCAAAGGTTTTAGTGACGTCTACCACTGACGTCGGTACTTTAATTCTGTGAACGAGAAACCCTCTTTTCGATACTGTTTAAATCTGTCACAAAATTTTTCGTCTCTATAGTGAAATAACTGTTTCCAACATATCAGTTTAGATACCAAAAAAGGTGAGTCAAGTCTGTCAAGTCAGCGAGTCAGCACAGGCTGAGAAACACTGGGGTACTTAACGTCGTGCGGTCCTGAGGGACAGGTAGTGGTTGAGGGCCTCAAGTGAGTCTGAGTGCAGGTAGCTCAGTTGCTACGGTAGGTCTGTAGAGTAGGTGACTGCAGGGGAAGAGGAGGATGAGGGTTAGGGAGGTTCGTAGTCTCAGAAAAGGTTAATTGTTGAGAGGTGTACTCCACCGGTTTCATGACCTCAAAGTCGAAATCGTAGTAAGGAAGGTTTCTGTAGGGTCCCGACTAGAGGAAGTCTTACCTGACCAACCTAGACGAACTTCAGGTTCCCTGAGAGTTCTCAGAAGAGGTTGTGGTGTCAAGTTTTCGTAGTTAGGAAGTCACGAGTCGGAAGAAGTGTCAGGTTGAGAGTGTAGGTATGTACTGGTGTCCTTTTTGGTATCGGAATTTATCTACCTGTAAACAACCGTTTCATTACAGAGACGGAAACTTATACGATAGATCCAACCAGGATTGAAAAGAAGGTTCCTCATTCGTAGAAAATTGAAATACCGACGTCAGTGGTAGACGTCACTATAACCTCAGGTTTTTTATCTTTTCAGACTGTGACAAAGGTGACAATGGGGTAGATATAGGGTACTTAACTACCCTGACCTTACGGTACTAGAAGCAAAAGACTTACAACTCCAAATTCGGTTGAAAAAGTGAGAGGAGAAAGTGAAAGTAGCTCTCCGAAAAATCAAGGAGAAGTGAAACACGGAATTCCCACCACAGTAGACGTATAGACTCTAATAGCTATAAAGAGGGTCGTTAGAACTAAGTCCACCACAAAGAAGGTCAGGTCGTAAAGAGTACTACATGAGACGTATCTTCAATTTATTTGTCCTACTGTTATATGTCGGAACTGCATGAGGAAAAGGATAAACCTTGGTCAGACAACAAGGTACAGGTCAGATTTGACAACGAAGGACCGGACGTATGTCTAAAGAGTTCTCCGTCCAGTCCACCAGACAATAAGGGCGGAGAAAGTCTTAAAAGGTGTGAAATAACACTAGGTGTGTCAGTTTCCGAAACCGTATCAGTTATTTCGTCTTTATCTATAAAAAGACCTTAAGAGAAGGGAAAAGTTACTAGGTCGCCTACAACCTTTAAACTAGACACCAAGGAGACGGAAAAGATTTTGGTTGAACTTGTAGTCCTTCAAGTGCCAAGTACATAACGACTTCGGACCGAACCTCTAAAAACTCGTAATAAAACGATCGTACACTCTACTCACGTTAACACGTCATCAAACTCGTAAGAAACCGTAACGGAAAGAAACTCTAACCTTACTTTTGATTGGAAAAGGTGAGGACACCGGTGACGACTCAAAAGGTATAAACGTCCGTATAACTCACGTCGTGAAAGTGTCGTAGTAGAAGGTCCTAAAGTTTATCGAGTTGACCTTAAGGTAGTGGAGGTGATCGAAACAAGCGTCACTACGAAAGATTCCAGGTGAACTGAAGTGTAAGGTCCTACAGACAGAGATCTACTTACTAGTATAGTAGCACTAATAGACCCAACACTTCTAGAAAAAACGTGTCAAGAAGACACATAAGAACGGTGGAGAAGAATTATAGCAGACGAAGACAATACAGGTATGTTAAAGACAGGAAATAACTCGGGTAGAAACGTACTTTACAAGGGAACTATAGAGATTAAAAGAACTTCTCTAGAGATCAGAAAGGGTAAAACAAGAACAGGAGACAAAGAAACGTAACCAGTGACTACTTCCGAAAGAATAGAGAAGAACGAGAAGAGACCTTGAAACGTAAGTCTACGAATATAGAAAGGAAAAGAGGAAACGAAAAGCGGAGAGAAGAAAAGTGTCGATAAACATTCCGGAGGGGTCTGTCGGTAAAACGAAAAAACGTAAAGAAAAGGAACCCCTACCAGAACTAGGGACAGAGGACATGTTAGAATGTTTGGAGTAAGGTATCAAGTAGTCCGTGAGATAGATAGTCTAGATCAGGGCATTTAGATAAAGAGTGAAGGTGAGATATTAGTATTCCCCAAACTAAAACTAGTATGGACTTACCAGATCACCAAAAGGGATGAAAGAAGTTAAATTCAGACTTAAACCGTTATTCCTCAAGTACTAGCTTCGTCGTCAGTCGAACAAAAACGACTGACATATCTCGAAGAGGTAGAAACCGACGTTTCTTATATTAGTTAGACTAAAGTCACAACTGTTAGACCACTACAAGTACACATCAGAAGAGAACACAACAACCTTCTCCCACAAACGATACTGGTGACGTAAAAGAACCGTTTTGAGATAATTAGAAACGGGACGAGGTAAGGTGTAAGGTTCCGGTTTAAACGGACAATGAGGTCCACAAAGAACTGAAGGATGAAAACGTAAGGTCAAGGGATATTACTTTTCCTGTAGAAAAATCCCACAATCAAATTTTCCAGAATATCCAGAAGTGTCTTGACAAGTTGAAGTCGAAGAAGTCACAATGACCAACCCCGTATCTGAACCTAATGACACTATAACTTACCAAACCGAACCTTTACTTGTCTCTAGTAAGACAGCAAAAACTCTAACGTAAGTTCATGACGTAAAGTCTGAGAAAACAACTGGTACTACCGTCGAGGTAAAGGAGACTCCCGAAGGACGGACGTCATCATCTATATTACCAGTAGACTCAATTTAAGTGGGTAAGGTCAGTTAAAATCAAGCGACTAAGGATCTTACAGCTGCAAGTGAGAACGGTAGAGAACAAACTGGTGAAGGTTAAACGGAACTAAGTACCTGGACTGTAAGGTCCAAGGATACGTTATAACGAGAAATGTCGTAGTCTGGAACGAAGATAGTGGTCAGTGTAAATGTCGACCCATAACAAAAACGAAACCGAGGTAGGGAAGAAAGAAAGACCTCAATAAAGAGGTCACTAGAGGTCATCGTATAACCCGTGGATGACTGGACCCCTCAAGGAGAAAGTCATAGGATAGTAAAACGGAAAAGGATGACAAGTACCCCAAGAGTTCCGTTCTTATGACTTCACCACACGGTAAGGGAAGAGGTCACCTGGTGTAAGATAGTTTGGAGAGGTGGTACTGGACGGGTAGAACCCAACGGGGCACCCGTACCCAATCAAAGTAACTCAATCTGTTCCGACACCAGGATCACACTAATCTAACTGATCAAAAGACANCACTATAACTTACCAAACCGAACCTTTACTTGTCTCTAATAAGACAGCAAAAACTCTAACGTAGGTTCATGACGTAAAGTCTGAGAAAACAACTGGTACTACCGTCGAGGTAAAGGAGACTCCCGAAGGACGGACGTCATCATCTATATTACCAGTAGACTCAATTTAAGTGGGTAAGGTCAGTTAAAATCAAGTGACTAAGGATCTTACAGCTGCAAGTGAGAACGGTAGAGAACAAACTGGTGAAGGTTAAACGGAACTAAGTACCTGGACTGTAAGGTCCAAGGATACGTTATCACGAGAAATGTCGTAACCTGAAACGAAGATAGTGGTCAGTGTAAATGTCGACCCATAACAAAAACGAAACCGAGGTAGGGAAGAGAGAAAGACCTCAATAAAGAGGTCACTAGAGGTCATCGTATAACCCGTGGATGACTGGACCCCTCAAGGAGAAAGTCATAGGATAGTAAAACGGAAAAGGATGACAAGTACCCCAAGAGTTCCGTTCTTATGACTTCACCACACGGTAAGGGAAGAGGTCACCTGGTGTAAGATAGTTTGGAGAGGTGGTACTGGACGGGTAGAACCCAACGGGGCACCCGTGCCCAATCAAAGTAACTCAATCTGTTCCGACACCAGGATCACACTAATCTAACTGATCAAAAGACACTCATACCAAAGTCACACAGACGGGAGACTACGGGAGAAGGTTGTGGATGGATGAATGAACCCAAAGAGAATGGAACCCGAACCCCATAGAGGTGTCCCGATGAAGTCGTTTCACGTCGGCGACGAGGAATGGAACCTGCTCCCCATAGAGGAGTGACGGTGGGAAGGACTGGAAGTTACACCCTCTCGAGGTGATCCGGGAGAACGAGGGTACGACGGTGACGAGGGACCTTCAACCCAACGAGGAGGGCCGGCGGCGGGGACCGGAGTCCACACCCCACCGAGGAGGACCGGTGACGGGACCGGAGCCTACGCTACACCGAGGAAAGTCGGCAAGGACGTGGTAGCGTCGGACCGTGAAAGGTGGCGTCGGGGACTTGAGCCTGCACCTCATTGAGAAGAACCGGTGCGAATCACGTGGCCAGCGTCGGTGGACGCGAATCACGCACCTAGCGTCGTCGGGCGCGAATCACCCACGAATCCAAAAAGGTCATCAGTGTATGTCTACACTCTGAACCTGACATTTCTTCCGACTCACGACTCCTTAACTACTAAAACTTGTAGTCTTCAAGACCTCTTCTGATTTCTCAGGGAACATATCCTTTCTCTAGTTTAGTCAGTTAGGTTTTCCTTTAATTGGGACTTTTAAGTAACCTTCCTGACTGTGACTTCGAGATTATGAAGCCGGTGGACTACGTTTGTGGGTTGAGTAACCTTTTCTGGGACTACAACCCTTACTAACTCCCGTCTTCCTCTTCCCCCGTTGTCTCCTAATCTACCAACATGCCGTAGTAGCTGAGTTACTTATACTTAAACTTGTCTGAGACACTCTATCATTTCCCGTCCCGTCAGAACACACGAAGCCCGGTACCACAGCATCTTAGCCTGTACTGACTCACTGACTTGTTGTTGTTGTATCTTTATCTCAAGGAACCATCTGGTCCTTGGGAGTCCAAATAATTCTCGGTTTATTGATTCTTTTTGAGACTGAACATTTCGTCTACATCTTTCGTTATGTTATGTTTTGGTTCTGTATTATCGAGTTCTTTATCTCATATAGTCACAGTACGAGGTTGATCTTGTAGGGTAATAAATTTCCTTTGTTCCTTTTGATTGACTGTTTTGGGTAAATAATAAATTTACGTGACGTATAGTCCATCTCTTACTAATAATATTTCATTCTTTTTTCCGACCTTAGAAGATGGAATCTTCTTAACGATTGTTGGAATCTCAAGGGCCTGTTTATTCTGAAACGTCCTTTTGACGGTCCCTTAACAGGGGTATCAGTTCCCAATACGTTGGAATCGTTTTACTTTTATCGAAGAGACAATTTTTAATGGTGTATTGATTTAATGAATGAAGTATTTCTGGATTACATATTACCTATCCTTCTTAAGTCAGTAAGAACCCACTGGATTGTGTATGACCCAACATTTATAGAAATATTTGTATGACTGTAAAATTAACTTAGAACTGAAGTTCTTATACAAATAACAATATCAGGAATTTGAGTTAAATTGGTTTATATATCACTTAAATTTAAAGAAAAATTTCATATACGAAATAGAAATTTATTTTAACGTGAGCTAATGTACTGACTAAGTTATTGTGTATCTAAAAAAAAGTAAATAGAATATTATAATTTTTCGTACCGTCTCAAATACAATACCTTTCTATTCCTTGCAAAACATTGACGAAAATAAAGAAACATTAAAATTCTTGTATTTTGTAAAAAGGGAGACCGAAACACACACACATTTTAATTATTGTAAGAAAACGAAAAAACAAATGAAATTAAATTTTTTGGCATAAATGGAACTGATGACTTAAACATAAAAAAGAGAACTAATTTAAAAGTCTCTTGTGATGTTTAAATGGGTTCTATTTTGACAAAAATCTCTATGCGCTACTAAATAAAGTTTTGATCATAAAGTAGTAGAAACAGTTCGTCAATATTCCTTGTTCCAGTCAACCGGTAATTACATCCTAAAATATTATGATACACTAATCATAGTAATTTCGTTATACTTAGTAAGTTACCGGATGAAATATGAAATTATACTTTACATACGTATAAATTACCTCTAAAATACGTCTTTCTATGCTACTTTACTCCTTAATCTAAAAAACAAATATTCCACATTTTTTTATATGTCCCCATTCCATAATCAGTTTCTTATATTTAAAAGTGAATATGATTTACTCATTTAGGATCTTTAGATAACATATCTATCACGGATATCAGTTATTATATTATAACACATGAATTTTTAAACGATTCTCTCATTTGGAATAAATTCACAAGGATAGTGTTTTTATTGTCATTATTATTTAATTTTTGAACCTCCTTTGAAAACATGTAATACCTATACAAATACCATGTCTAAGATCACTACCAAAGTAGAGTAGAGTTTTGTGTAGTTCAACATGTGTAATTGATGTGTCTCGAAAATCATACAGTTAGAATGAAGGTATTCCAATTTTTAAATCTTTATCTATGGTGAAATTTTTAAAACGAATTCGATCGACTACTACTTTATTAAAGTTATGACTTTCCATAAGAACATTTATAAAAGAATTTTAATTTTCCAATAGACAGATATCATTAAATAAGTAAAATAAATGTTTTACAAGATTCAACTGATCTCACTTCCTAGTATCTTTCTTTAATATTGTTTGAACTTATATATATATATATATATATATATATATATATTTCGTTCGCGAAGGTCCACCACGATCACCATTTCTTGTGCAGACAGTTTGTACGGTGAATTCTCTCCGTTCAAGGTGGGGAATCATCCCCTTCTAGTGGAACCGTTGGGTACCGTTGGGGGAGGTCATNTATATATATATGTATATATATACACACATATATATATATATATATATATATATATATATATTTCGTTCGCGAAGGTCCACCACGATCACCATTTCTTGTGCAGACAGTTTGTACGGTGAATTCTCTCCGTTCAAGGTGGGGAATCATCCCCTTCTAGTGGAACCGTTGGGTACCGTTGGGGGAGGTCATAAGAACGGACCTCTTAGGGTACCTGTTTTCTCGGACCGCCCAATGTGAGGTTTCTCAGACTGTCTTCACTTCACTGAATCGTGTCGTGTCGTGATGTTTGTTTAACCTTATATTTTACTTTAATCAAAATTTATTGATTAAGTCAGGGAGAAATGACTTACCATTACGAGAGTTGAGACTTCCTTAAGTCTTGTACGGTAGGGTTTTATACAACAAGACCGTATAACTAATAAAAGTCAACGTTCGTAAGCGTTTGTCGTTTAGATTCTTTTTGTAACAAAAAGGATCTTCGTCTTTTACTTTGAGGGTACACTTTCTACAGGAGGGATATAGTCTTCCTTTCATTAAAAATAGTTCTTACTCTTAAGTTATGGTTCTCTTAAAACATGGTTGTCTGGAACAATTTTATTAAGAATGGAAGGAAATCGGAGAGGTGCATCAGATCAATGAATGGAAAGGTATTAGCGGAGAGAAACAAGTTCGATTATATTTTCGTTCATCAAAAAAGGTAAAGAAACCCAGAAATAAGCACACTTCTGAGGGTACGGTGTATTTTGAACATAATTTATTGATATACAAAATGAGGACAACTAGACAGAATACGGTTAAATTAAGATTCCGGGATGATACTTTTTTTTTTTTATAGGATTCTATCATTTCAAATTTAAAACGGAGAGAATGTTAAGGTTAGGTTCCTTTATAGATTTTATACAATCTCTTTTACCCATCCGTAAATCCATACGTTTATGTTGTTTTTGTAAAATTAAATTCCATTAGTTTTGGTTCTTGTGTCTAATTCTTGGACTTTCGTTTATTTGTGTCTATAATTAGTTCTTCGGTAAAAGTATCTAACGTTAAATGTAAATCATTTCTCTTTATGGTTATCGTATATATACTTGTCCTAGTAACCCTTTAAAAAGTTCACACTAAATCTCTAGACCAATGAAAAATTATAAGATTTTCGTACTATCTATGAATTTTCTTACATTTACTAATAATTATTATTCGGTACTAGTTCTATTAGGGTCCACGTTATATAAATTCTAAGAATATTACAAAAAATCTTTAAGTTTTAGAAGATTGTCATTAAATTTATCATTAAAGGTTAGGGTGTCTACGATATTTATGAATTGTAAAGTCCTATTCCCTTTTATAAGAACTGTCTTTTTAATAGTAATACAAATACTTCTACGTCAATCCTGTTACAGTTACTACTATAATTCTTTGCAGGACAACATGTCTTACCTTCTGAATCCGACCGCTTATACAGTCCTATCTCCGTTGCACTCTACTCCTAGATTTGATAACCGTCTACACAGTAAAGTTCGACGGTCAAACCCTCGTCCACGTGTATTTATTCCCCGATATATCTTTGTCGAAGGGATAGGTCAAGGGCTTCGTGATTATAGTGTTGGTAAATTGAAAAGAAGGTAACAAAATTAAGTCTTCAACAGTCCTTTTTTTTCCTTAACCAAAAACAGAGAACATTGACTTCTCTTCGTGGAAATATCTCGGTCACTCACTGTTGAAGTATAAACGGAAGCTAAACCTCTCGTTCAGGTTCACTTCTGTTATACACTACCAGTTCTCTCTCTTAATACGGTAAGAATAATTGGTGTGTAACCGGTAGACGACCTGATGTCGTGACTCGATTCATAAAATACACAATTGGGTTATTTAGGAGTCTTTTTACGAAACCTCATACGTTATAATAATAGTAATGGTAGGGGTAAAAATAATACTAAGTGGAGTCCATGGAATTATTGAAAGGGTTCCAGTATGTCAATCATTCACTGTCTTGTTCTTTTACTGTTGCTCCAGCAGACTGAATTCCCCAGTACGAGAGTCGTCAGGAACATACAGAAATGTCTGTAAATATAGAAGAGAAGAGTAAAAAGGGTAATAATCGAAACCCTCTTTTTTTAGTAAAGAAAAAAACAATAGTAAGAGAAAGGAAAAATAAAGAAAAGTTTACATAAAGTCTAAAAGGAAGTTTCCGAAAGACCATTTATTTTGAGAAATTTCAATTTTAAAATAAAAGTATGTATTGTTGTATGTCATATTATGTTTAATGAAGTTCAAATATTTCTGTCGAGTACAGAGGATTCATTTTTAGACTATTTTCTTTATGTTAGAAATTACTTTCAAAAGAACTGTAAATCTTCATGATATTTTTTGACCATTAAAACTGTTTTTTAATCCTATCTTATATAATGTAAATTAACTTCTGACCTAAGTTACACGTCGACTTTTTCTTAGAGGACATAGAGGATAGACACCTTCCTGGACCTCGTCTCTAGTCTAGAAGTTCAATATGAAAAAACAGACAACGACAACAAATCAAAAATTCAGTACAGGTTGAAAAAAAACGTTGGGGTACTTGATATCGGAAGATCCGAGGAGAGAGGTACCCTAAAGGGTCCGTTCGTATTACCTCATCTAACGGTAAAGGAAGAGGTCCCCTAGAAGGACTGGGTCCCTAGATTGCATGTAGAGGACGTAACCGTCCGTCTAAGAAATGGTGACTCGGTGGGTCCTTCAAGAAAAAGAGACAATTGGTTTGTGTATTGTCATTGTTACATTAATACATCTACGCCCGAAGGGTCCACCTCGATCACCATTTCTTGGGTGGACGGTTACGTCCTCTGGATTTTCTGCACCCAAGTTAGGGACACAGTCCCTTCTAGGGGACCTCTTCCCGTACCGTTGGGTGAGGTCATAAAAACGGACCTCTTAGGATACCTGTCTCCTCGGACCACCCGATGTCAGACATCCCAACCTTTCTCAACCTGTACTGACTTGGCTGAATCGTATGTGTGTCAATATATCTACGTGGGTATTTGAGAGGTAAACCTCAAAAGTTTAAAGATCTGAACTAATAAAGTAGTTCATCTATAAAGAGATACACCATTCTACTTTTTAGTACGGAATTAACATTCGCTTTTTCTTTTTCTTTCTGTTCAGGAAATTCTTTAACGTCAGACATTCTCTTTTGTTCGTTATAAAACACTTACTCATTTACCCGTAGATCCTTCAAAATCGTCTTACCACGTCACAAAAGAGACTTCTACCGATCGTACGGTTCACATCCCGAGTGTCTAAGGTACTAGTTACGAAGTATTTAAAGTTTTTGAAAATTAGGAGTAATGGTACCTGTGTCTAAAAGTCCAAGAATTCAAAAGTTCGTGTAAAAAACATTCTACAGTTCCTCAAGTCTCTTTTTACTTTCTTAGACTACGTATAATTATATTAAGATAAAAAATTTTTGTAACTTGTAGAAGTGGTATTTCACGTATAACATTCAGTCCAAGGAGTCCTTCAACTAGGATTTTATTTCAATACACTTTCCATCATTGATAACTTATAAGAGTCCTACCAACAACAGTACGAGTGGGACAGTACAGGCTGAGGGACACCGGGGTACCTGACATCGAGTGGTCCGGAGAACCGGGTACCTTAAGAGGTCTGTTCTTATGACCTCACCCAACGGTAAAGGAGGAGGTCCCTAATAAAAGTACTGGGTCCCTAGTTTGGTCGCAGAGAACAGAGGATGTAGCCATCCACCTAAAAAAATGGTGACTCGGAGTCCTAAATATGGACACCAATTAAATTTTTTTTTTATCACTGATATATAACTAAAAATACCCCTTTGTAAAAATGTGTTACACTTGACTTTGACAATCTGAACAAGGATTTAAGTAATGTATTACACACACGTGCACAATCAACGAGTCAGTACAGGATGAGGGACGCTGAGACGCCTGACATCGGGTGATCCGAGGAGACAGGAACCGTAAGAGATCCGTTCTCATGACGTCACCCATCGGTAAGGGAAGAGACCCCCTAGAAGGGTTGGGTCTCCAGTTTGGGGTAGAGGGAGTGACACCCATCTAAGAAATGGAAGACTCGGTGGTCCCTTCGGGAGTAATGAATTATTTAGGTATTTAAAAAGGTTATCTTTTTTTGAACAGGGTGTTTCAAAACACAATTCCTTGACTTACAGATAAAGTAGAATGTCAACGACTTTCCGGTTGAGACTACTCCTCTACGGTCCAACGGTAGACAAGTCTACTTCCAAGACACCCGAGACACAAGGACCCTCCGTCTCGATCGGACTGATCCGAGAGACAGGGTTTTGTACATTCCAACCTCCCAACCTATAGGACTACGGTAAACCTTATTTGGAGGAATTAGAACACAACACGACACGAATCAGTGAGTCAACACAGGTTGAGAAACGCTGGGATACAAGGTATCGGGTGGTCTGAGGAGACAGATACCCCTAAGAGGTCCGTTCTTATTGACTCACCCAACGGTACGGCCGGAGGTCTCCTTGAAGGGTTGGGTCTATAACTTGGGTCCAGAGGACGTAAAGTCCACCTAAGAAATGGTAGACTCGGTGGTCCCTTCGGGTACTTATGACCTCACCCATCGGATAGGGAAGAGGTCCCCTAGAAGGACTGGGTCCTTAGTTTGGTTCCAGAGGACGTAACGTCCGACTAAGAAGTGGTCGACTCGACGGTCCTTTCGGGAGGGATTAGAACCGACTAATTTTTATTTGGACGGGGTACTTATAAAGAGGGTTTCCCTTAAATTAGTATTTCGATAGTTTAAAAATTTTCTATCCGAACATTTTGTACAAATCTCATAGTTACGTTTCTTTATCTCCTTTTATTGTCTTACCTTTTCTGATCTCTAGAGAAATTCTTTTAATCTCTATGGTTCCTTTGTAAAGTACGATTCTACCCGAGTTATTTCCTGTCTTTACCATACCTGGATTGTCTTTTTCTTCTATAATTCTTCTCCACCGTTCTTATGTGTCTTCTTGACATGTTTTTCTAGTAGTACTGGGTCTATTAGTACTACTACACTAGTGATTAGATCTCGGTCTGTAGAACCTTACACTTCAGTTCACCCGGAATCTTTCGTAGTGATGCTTGTTTCAATCACCTCCACTACCTTAAGGTAAACTCGACAAAGTTTAGGACTTTCTACTACGACAGTTTCACGACGTGAGTTATACGGTCATTCAAACCTTTTGAGTCGTCACCGGTGTCCTGACCTTTTCCAGTCAAAAGTAAGGTTAAGGTTTCTTTCCGTTACGGTTTCTTACAAGTTTGATGGTGTGTTAACGTGAGTAGAGTGTACGATCGTTTCATTACGAGTTTTAAGAGGTTCGGTCCGAAGTCCTTATGCACTTGGCACTTGAGGGACTACAGTTTAACGGTTGTAGCCGACCTAGTACCTTTTTCGTTCTCTCAAGGTCTTTTTGTAGATAAAGATAAAATAACTGATACGGTTTCGGAAACTGACACACCTAGTGTTATTTGACTACCTTTAAAGACTTACCCTTATCGTCCGGTGGATTGGACGGAGAACTCCTTATACATACGTCCAGTCCTTCGTTGTCAATCTGGACCTGTACCTTGTTGTCTGACCAATGTTTATCCTTTTCCTCATGTAGTTCCGACATATAACAGTGGGATGAATAAATTGAATATACGTCTCATGTAGTGCTCTTTGCGACCTGACCTTCTTTGTGTTCGACCTTAGTTCTAACGACCCTCTTTATAGTTATTGGAGTCTATATGTCTACTGTGGTGGGAATACCGTCTTTCACTTCTCCTTGATTTTTCGGAGAACTACTTTCACTTTCTCCTCTCACTTTTGCAAACGAATTTGGAGTTGTAAGTCTTTTACTTCTAGTACCGTAGGTCAGGGTAGTGAAGTACCCTTTATCTACCCCTTTGTCACCTTTAACACAGTCTGAAATAAAAAACCCGAGGTTTTAGTGACGTCTACCACTGACGTCGGTACTTTAATTTTCTGCGAATGAGGAACCTTCTTTTCAATACTGGTTGGATCTATCATATAAGTTTTCGTCTCTGTAATGAAACGGCTGATTCCAGGNCTACCCCTTTGTCACCTTTGACACAGTCTGAAATAAAGAACCCGAGGTTTTAGTGACGTCTACCACTGACGTCGGTACTTTAATTTTCTGCGAATGAGGAACCTTCTTTTCAATACTGGTTGGATCTATCATATAAGTTTTCGTCTCTGTAATGAAACGGCTGATTCCAGGCAGATCAGTTCCGATACCAAAAAGGACACCAGTACATACCTACACTCTCAACCTGACACTTCTTCCGACTCGCGGCTTCTTAACTACGAAAACTTGACACCACAACCTCTTCTGAGAACTCTCAGGGAACCTGAAGTTCCTCTAGGTTGGTCAGGTAAGACTTCCTCTAGTAGGGACCCTAAAGAAACCTCCCTTACTACGATTTCGACTTCGAGGTCATGAAACCGGTGGAGTACGCTTCTCAACTGAGTAACCTTTNCTTCCCAACTGAGTAACCTTTTCTGAGACTACGACCCTCCCTAACCCCCGTCCTCCTCTTCCCCTGCTGGTTCCTACTTTACCGACCTACCGTAGTGCCTGAGCTACCTGCACTCAGACTCACTTGAGGCCGTCTACCACTACCTGTCCCTCCGGACCACACGACTCTAAGTACTCCAGCGTTACTCAGCCTGTGCTGACTCACTGACTTGACTTGACTTGACTAATACTTCATATATTTAAAGTTTTCTTTGACCGATTCAAAATCGTTTTTTATTGAAAATTAATAGGATCTTAAGTTTTTAAATCCTGCAATGGAATGGGTAATAGTATAAAAGATTCGTAGGAAAGTAAGGTCCCCTTTTTTCCTAGTCTAAACTCGTCGTACGGGTAAGTAACAGACCAAGTGCGACCCGTCTTGACAGTACACCCTTTTCGTCCTTACTTCAGATAGTCGTCGGGTGTACGAAAAGAAGGAGGGACTGTGTCATAGACCCAGTAATAAATCGTTCGTGTGAGAACGAAATCTGCGTCATACGAGACAGTCGTAGGTGACTGAGCTAAAGAGTCTCACTTTAACCAACGTGTCAATCATCATCATAAGACGATTAATAAAGTCTCTTCTTTTTTATATTTCCAGTAGATGATAATAGGTATTAGGACATTATCCTTTACTGGATAAAATTACTTAAAACAAAGTAGAAGTAGAAAGGACCACCCATATATACGTAGAAAATCTTTTACTCACTTACAATTCTTTACCTTGATCATGATGTCATCACTATTAGTAGAAATGATAAAGGAACTGAGTCGTTTAACAAACTGAAATATTTACGGAAATATTTACAATTCGAACGTCATTAGGAGAAAATATTACTGAACAAAGACATCATATTAATAGTGTATCACGAAAGAATAATATTACAACTAAGATTAGAATGTTATTGGAATCTTTAAGTCAGAGTACTATTATGGAGTACAGAATAGTGAGGACAAACGAAGGTAGAATTATTTACGATAAGAGAGAAAGGAAACTCAAAACCTATATATACACAAGTATATTTTAAAGACACCTTCTCATTCCTGTGTGTGTCTCTTTCGATTAGAAAGACGAAGACAGAAAAATAACTTCATATCAACTACATGTCATAATATAATCAACGGTCACATGTTGTACGCTTGAACTATAAATATATGTGATACTTAACTAGTGGTCCTATACAGACCATTGGTCGACAGGGGTATGTTTTATTAACACTGTCATAATTGATATTTTGACACGATATATGATGAAGGGACACTGAAGTAAAATTGACCATGCAATATTTACAATTAGAGTAAGTGGATAAAGTAGATTGGACGGGGTGGGAAGGGAGACCACTACTGTCCAAAAAAGAGACATAGATACTGAGACAAACAAAATAAAAAATCTAAGGTGTATGTTGACTTTATTATTTCATTAACAGAAAGACACGAACTGAACAAAGTGACTCGTATGGAAGATCCAGATAAGTATAAGTATAACGACGTTTACCGTTCTAAAGTAACTTTTATATCAAGGAGACACGAAGGGTCATTCAGGAACAACAAATCTAAAAAATTTTTTATAAAAATCTTGAGTCAACTTACACACCAACTTCTTGACTCTAAACTTCCCGACTGATATCTATTAAAGTAATTGTTTATCCTTCCTCGAACACTATAAGTTTTGGACCAGAGTAATGAAGTTGGTGTTACATCCTCACTCTGTTCACTTCAGTTTTGGCAGTGAGGACCACGATTATTTCCGAGGTTGACCTCATATACCTACGAGTCAGTAAGTCAGTACAGACTTGGGACACTGAGGGACCTGACATCGAGTGGTCCGAGCAATCAGGTACCCTAAAATGTCCGTTTTTATAACCTTACCCAACGGTAAAGGAGGAGGTCCCATAGAAAGGTTGGGTCTCCAGCTAGTTTGACCGTAGAGGACGCAGAGGAAGTAACCGTCCTCTAGGAAATGGTGACTCGGTGGACCCTTAGGGGATTCTGGATGTTCTCTTCAGTTATTTAACCATTTTGTACTTGTTTATAAAACCACAAACAAAAAAAAAAAAAAAAAAAAATTAAAACCTGGAAAACCTTCAGTAAAATACACTGCACTGTTTTGTACTTCCTCGCCTTGAATCCAGTTCTTCGTCTTTACTTTGTAGCGGATTTTGCAATTCGTCAAATTTGGTCAAAACGAAAGAATTTCGTCCAACAACTCATTACCTTGGACCTCAGTAAAATGTCTTGTCGTAACGTATAAACGTTCTACCTTGGGTACAGAGGTACTACTGTCAGACGTCTTTAATTCCTGATCTTTACAATGGTGGTCTCGGGAAATGTTTCCCTTCCCTTTAACAGGAAGTTATTCCTTTTAGACCGAAGGTCATTGTGCTCATCAAATATACCTGATTAAACTCTGGTCGGTTAGTCGAGGACTCGAACTTTAGGGACATTGAGGAAAGTAAAGCGAGTCTTTGGACCCAGTCCTTCGTCTAAACTCTTAGAACGGAAGACAGAGGTACGACCAACCGGAGTTTTCGGGTACGGAAGCATAACCGGAGACACGTTGAGCCCGTTCCTCTAGAACAACCATTGTTTAGACCACTGGTTTTGGCTCAAAACTAGAGTACTGAGGACGGGTTCCGTACCAATGAGGACCGTCAAGTCCCGGGAGGGGTGTTGGGACTCACCGTCGATCTGAAACGGGTCCCTCAACGGACACCCCAAGGACGAGGAAGAGACACGAGGGTCCGAGAAGAACGGATTAGTACGGATTAGAACGGAATAGGTACGGATTAACGGATCTCCATAACTATGTCCACATGTAAGAACTACTTTGGTTGGGACTAATGGAACAACCCACTCTCCCATTTCCTCTTTTCTCCCTCTTATTCCGTCTTTTTAAAAGATTGGGTCTTCTATCTTTTAATTGGATACGGAGTCATTTTCCTTAAAACATATCAACCGTTCGAAACCTTAAAAGGAATACCTATTAAAATTAGAAAAAAAAAAAATACTCGATTTGATCGTCCCTCAATCGTAACTTGACAAGAGTTCACACATAAACACAGATATATAGACACACACACACATGAACAAACACACAATTTTTCTTTTCAAAGGTACTCCTCGTTTGTGACCTTGTAATCACCACCACGATTCCGACACCTGATATACCTCCGGAACTCGATCGACGTAAGATAAAATGGACCTTTGACGGGTCTGTAGATCTACTCGAACAGACACTAGAGACGATCCCTCCATTTTATATAAAAAGTATGTGGTCTTGAAGTCTTAAATTTGGACATCCGAGGTCTTAAGGAACGAGTTTAAGTCGAGAGGGACTCAAAGTATTTAGAACGAGTGAATCGAAATCAGGGAAGAAGTTGGGAGAAGGAGTAATCCATTCATAAAGTTCCACCAGTCACTCCGTCTCGGACCTGAAGGTACCCGGGAAGAAGTTCTATTCGGACGGAAGTCGTGTACTCTCCTTTAGACAATTCTCGGAGACTAGTTTCACCGATGTTAAAACCTCGACGGACCTGTCTAAGGAACCGTCGATCCATCGTCCGAACTGAAAGTCTGATGTCAAGAACTGTTAGTAAAGATTCTCTTTCGTACAGACGTCAGGAAAAGACTTGGGAGTTTAGGTTCGATCCGACCAGTAGAAACTCTAATAGGTAAGAGGAGTCACCGAGGAGATTCCCTAAGGAATGTAATGACGTAAACGAAGAAAGGTCTTTGGTTCGATCCTCTACCTTAACCAAAGATTTAGAATTCTCAGAATAAAATAGAGTACAGAGAACTCTGACTAAAGGGAGACGGAAAGACTCCCTCACTCCCTTCCGATCAAACATCTGTAACATTTAAGTATTTGACAAGAGTGGAGAACCCAAACTTTGGTCCCTATAACTGATTCGGAAATTGAATCTCCAAGATCGATCTCGTGAGAAAGGAGTATGAACCTAAGGATTGAAACCTGAGTACCGGCTTACAGATGTACTCCGAGAATTTCTTTACTGTTACTAGGTAAGTCGACCTGTTACCCTACTACCGTATAAGGGATAGTAGGTGTATTAACTTCAGATAAGATCGTCTGGACTGGAATGGCTAGTCGGAAATCTTTTAGGTCTACACCTTTATAAATACTCGTCCTAGTTGAAGTACCCGACCACAGAGACTTTCCGGCTCAAACGTTATCATTGAATAGTTCTTCAGGATCTTCGTCTTAAGTAGAAGATCCATGGAGACGGGTTTTCTACCGTGAGTATCGGGAAGACTCTGGAGACATGGAACCTCGGTTACTTTCCATCGGTAAATATGTCTGATTCATACAGAAGAGACAGTTCGTAAATGTACCCGGTGATTACACCGGACGATTGTAGTTTTTCTTTTCTATGATTTGTATGTCTCCACTATGACCGGAATGATCTGATAATGTGAATAATCTGATAACTTGAATCGGTATCATGTAACGGGCCCGGTGGTCTTCTGACTATTCATATACATCGATTTTCTTTAGGAAACCGACTAGTCCGGTGTTTTGTCCACGAGTCTTCGTTTTTGGGTCTAGGATTTCAGGATCGTGAGAAAGACTCACACTTAGATACACACAAATTCGGAGTCCTACATCCTTTACCTAGATCTCTCTTGTTTGTTAACCTCTAAAGTACGACTGAGAACTCTGACTCAGACTAGTCATAGTTTGTTGTTTAAATTTTACTTATCCCGGATCAAAAGTATCGGCTTGTAAATTGTCTTTCTTAATGATGAGTAGATGTAGTTTCTTGTGTAATGTCCTCCCTATGTTTGATAGTGACCGATGTTTTCAAATAACAACCAAGTGTTTCCGTTTCCTGGGGAGATTTTCCATTATGTTTGGACGAATGAGTGGTCTTTGTTGGCCTTTTGACTCGGTGGGGGTTATTGTTTTTCCCACGTTTGGACTCCCTGTTTTAGTCCTCTACTAACTATTTATCTGAAATGACAATACGATTCTCGATATCATTCAATCGTTAAACTATAGACACCTGCGCAATTATTCTACTAAGTTCTTACAAAAGTGAGGTCATTCTCTTCTATAGACTCTGGAATTAAATTTTTTTTTTTTTTTTAGGAGGAAACCGAACGGAGAAAGTTGATTTTAAAAATTTGTACCTTTAAAGTGTCGGTTCCATTGAGTTCCCCGGGGTCCCCGGGACCTTATGTTACCTTCAATGTACGACGGATCTCTGGAACCAGATACCACTTCTGACTTTTTTACTTAGTGTGTAATTCCAGTTATTTAGTTGAATTGACCCGTATTCCAGAATGATCGACCAGACAATCCAATTCACATGGGGATCTGATTTGAGATCAACTCGGGAATACTTTACGACATTACACTCCGGGGTGGAATTTTGATGATAGAGTCAGAATTTACCAGTAAAAGGTTTTCTTAACCCATGACAATCCACACCGAACTTCGAGTTAAAAATCTTTTGATTCTAGTACCGTAGACCAGGGTAGTGAAGTACCCTCTATCCATTTGTCACCTTTGTCACAGTCTGAAATATAAAACCCCCGAGGTTTTAGTGACGTCTACCACTAACGTCGGTACTTTAATTTTCTGCGGATGAGGAACTTTCTTTTCAATACTGGTTGGATCTATCGTATAACTTTTCGTCTCTGTAATGAAACGGTTGTTTCCAGACAGATCAGTTCCGGTATCAAAAAGGTCACCAGTACATACCTACACCCTCAACCTGACACTTCTTTCGACTCGTGACTTCTTAACTACGAAAACTTGATACCACAACCTCTTCTGAGAACTCTCAGGGAACCTGACGTTCCTCTAGGTTGGTCAGGTAAGACTTCTAGTCGGGACCCTAAAGAAACCTCCCTTACTACGATTTCGACTTTGAGGTCATGAAACCGGTGGAGTACGCTTCCCAACAGAGTAACCTTTTCTGAGACTACGACCCTCCCTAACCCCCGTCCTCCTTTTCCCCTGCTGTCTCCTACTCTACCGACCTACCGTAGTGACTGAGCTATTTACACTCAGACTCACTTGAGGTCCTTAACCACTACCTGTCCCTCCGGACCGTACGACTCTAAGTACCCCAGGGTTTCTCAGTCTTTGCTGACTCGCTGACTTGATTGATTGATTGATTGATTCACACATTGCACAGATCCACAAATAGACGACACATATTTGTCCAAAGATCAACCAACTACAAAGGGCGTCTACTCCTAACCCAGGAGGAGTTTTTAACCTTTTTAGTTGTAGGATTTCTAGTTGTCTTTCGATTCACCTTACCTATGAAGAGTTTGTCCCACGTGAGGGGGTACCTGTCTTCCATTGTCCTCTTGGGTTGTAGGATTGGAAAGTTCCTTTGGGTGATGACTAAAGAACCGGGGTTCAACATGAACACTTTGGAACAACAACAAGTCAGTGAGTCGACACAAGTTGAGAAGTACTGGAGTACCTGACATGGGTGGTCTGAGGAGACAGGTACCCCTAAGGGGTCCGTTCTTATGTCCTCACAGAACAGTAAAGAAGAGATCCCGAAGAGAGGTCTAGTCCTTAGTTTAGGTGTAGAGGACATAACAGTCCGTAAAATATTGACTCGGTGGGAAGTCAAGTCAAGTCAGTGAGTCAGTACAGGCTGACAAACGTTGGGATACTTAGTGTCGTTTGGTCCGGAGGGACAGGTAGTGGTTGAGGGTCTTAAGTGAGTTTGAGTGTAAGTAACTCAGCCACTACGGTAGGTCGGTAGAGTAGGAGACAGTAGGGGAAAAGGAGGACGGGAGTTAGGGAGGGTCGTCGTCTCAGAAAAGGTTACTCAGTTGAGAAGCGTACTCCACCGGTTTCATGACCTCAAAGTCGAAGTCATAGTCAGGAAGGTTACTTGTGGGTCCTAACTAGAGGAAATCCTACCTGCCCAACCTAAGGGAACGTCAGGTTCCCTGATAGTTCTCATAAGAGGTTGTGGTGTCAAGTTTTCGTAGTTAAGAAACCGCGAGTCGAAAGAAGTATCAGATTGAGAGTATAGGTATGTACTGGTGACCTTTTTGGTATCGGAACTGATCTGCCTGAAAACCACCGTTTCATTATAGAGACGACAAGTTATGCAATAGATGTAACCAGAATTGAAAAGAAGGTTCCTCATGCACTGAAAATTGAAGTACCGACGTCAGTGGTAGACGTCACTAAAACCTCGGGTCTTTTTATTTCGGACTGTGACAAAGGTGACAAAGGGGTAGATAAAGAGTACTTCACTATCCTGGTCTACGGTACTACAAGCAAAAGACTTACAACTCGAAATTCGGGTGAAAAGGTGAAAGGAGAAAGTGAAAGTAGTTCTCTGAAAAATCAAGGTGAAGTGAAAGACGGTATTCCCACCACAGTAGACGTATAGACTCCAATAACTATAAAGAGGGTCGTTAGAACTAAGGTCGAACACGAAGAAGATCAGGTCACAAAGAGTACTACATAAGACGTATCTTCAATTTATTCGTCCCACTGTTATATGTCGGAACTGTACGAGGAAAAGGATAAACCTTGGTAAGACAACAAGGTACAGGTCCAGATTGACAACGAAGGACTGGACGTATATCCAAAGAGTTCTCCGTCCAGTCCATTAGACAATAAGGGTAGAAAAAGTCTTAAAGGGTGTCGAAGAACACTAGGTGTCTCAGTTTCCGAAACCGTATGAGTTATTTCTTCTTCATCTACAAAAAGACCTTGAATGAACGAAAAACCTACTAGGTCCCCTACAACCTTTAAACTAGAGACGGAAAAGATTTTGATCGAACTTGTAGACCTTCAAGTACCAAGTGCATAACGACTTCGGACCGAACCTCTTAAAACTCGTAATGAAATGGTCGTACACTCTACGCACATTGACACACCATCAGACTCGTAAGAAACAGTAACGGAAAGAAACCCTAACCTCACTTTTGACTGGAAAAGGTTAGGACACCGGTGACGACTCAAAAGGTTTAAACGACCGGATACCGTCATGAAAGTGTCGTAGTAGAAAGTCCTAAACTTTATCGGGTTAACCTTAAGGTAGTGGAGGTGATCGAAACAAGTATTACTACGAAAGAAAGATTCCGGGTGAACTGAAGTGTAAGGTCCTACTGACCGAGATCCACTCACTAGTGTCACGACACTAATAGAACCAGTACTTCGAGATTCTTCGTTCCGTAGACACTGAGACGGACCGGTCCTTCTCTCCTACATCTGTAAAGTCTTCATCTGACGAAGACGGGGTTTAAGGTCTGGTCCGGTTATACTTAGGTTTAAGTTAGTGACAAAAGTACCTAAGGGTTTTCTTACTCCATACAAAAACTTCCTTACAATTTAAATCCTGAGGATAAAGACACATAAAATTCTAATTAGGAGAATAGTTTAAGGACATATAAATTTTCCCGTAGGGACCCCGAAGGGACCATCGTGTCTACCATTTCTTAGACGGACGTTACGTCCTCTAGGTCGAAGTTAAAGGTCCCCTAAAAAGGTTGGGTCTCTAACTTGTACACAGAGGACGAACCATCCATCTAAGAAATGGTGACTCGGTGAACCTTCAGGACAGTTCTCAAGTCAACCCTGAGTTTATAAATGTTCATTCACGGTTTTTAAAGTAATAAGTATTTTTCGGTGTGGGAGATTAGTCGTCCTTCTTCCACCTTAACAGTCACGTAAAAAAGGGAGTTTCAACTCCTTTACACATTTCTTTCCTCCCTTGACTTCGTCGTGTATTTTGTTCCTGGTCGAATTTCACCAAAACAAAGGAATTTTGTCCAAAACTAACTAGTTTGGACCTCAATAAAACGTATCCATCCTGACATGTAAACGTTCCACCCTTGGGAACGGAGGTAATACTGGGGTCTTGGTTCTTAGAAACCAGATATCTTGAGATGTCTTTACAACGGGGGTCTCGGAAAATGGATGTTTACCTTTCGGTGAAGTTTTTCCTTACAGACCGAAGGTCGTTGTACTCAACGAATATTCCTGACCAAGTTCTGATCGGTCAGTCGAGAGGGTAAACTTTAAGGGATCGGGGAATTTACAGAGGGTTTGAAACCTAGTACCTCTGTCTAAACTCTCGGTGTATAGAGGGAAGACCAGTTGGAATGTCATTTCGAGATATAAAATAGTTCTTGACCACAGTATTATAACCCAAAATACTTGTTTCCAGTCACTCCGGAACGAGTATTGTTTTTATGATGATTATGAAACTATTTTCACGATTACCTACTTTACCTCCGTATCTCTTCCCTCACTAGTTAGAATAGACAGGGTCCGTATTTGTTCCAAAGGTTAAAGTAAGGAACGTTCTCTACTCTTCTCACACTTAGTACTTTATGTCACTAACCCCGTAGGTAAACTTCATGAGTGATTTCAACTAACAACTGAAACAGTCAGTGATCGACATACTGAAACCTGTCGAACCAATTACCAAAATCAGACGAAGGAGAAACAGACACCCATGTCACTATCTTGAACACAGGGTTCAAATGAAACTCTTCAATTATATTTAGTTTCTGAACATTCTAAAGAATCGGATGTAAGTCATCTTATATTTACCATCTCAACAGTAGGTGGTTCCACCCCTCTGATATCCATCTTGTCCAAATGTCCTACTTTTTGTTTCCAGGTGAAACGTGTATGTCTCACATTTCTACAGATAAAATATGAGTTCAAGTCTTCATGTCTCACTCTATGGACTTACTCAGGTCTTTTTCACCGAACTTCTCTTCTCAGGACTAATACCAACTCCTAACACTGTACGTCAAGTAGGATCTAGTACGTACATCCAGACTACATTAGTGAGATTCTCTCGTTTCTCCTAGTCCCAGTCTCCTCTACGCTACTGTCTCCATCCTCACTACACCGATGTTTCGTTCTTCGTACCGGAGACCTTCGACCTTTTGAGTTCCTTATCCAAGAAGGGGTCTTAGAGTCTTTCCTTGTATGGAGACGGTTGTGGACTTAAAATCAGGGAACGTTGACTTAATTCTGAAGACTAGAGTTTTTGATTTTATAGTAGACACAAGTGGTGATTAAAACACCATTAAACAAAGTCGTCTTTGTACTCTACTGTCGAGTCCGTTTCATACAATATAAACGTCACTATCATCAGAACTAGTTCCGTCTCTGACGAATAAAATAAGATACAGTGTAGTTAACATTTCTAATAACGTATCCTCCTTTTACATCTAGAAAAAGTTATTTCACTTTTGTAACCATCTTAAGCTACCACTTGTAGACTCCCTTTATGTTCTTTAAAACTTTGATTTTTGAGTTCACGTATCTTAATACAGATTTAATTACTCTTAGTGTTAAAGTGTACTTTTTATTATTTAAGTCCCTATAAGACAAAACTTTATACTTTTAGTTCTTTTAACGATTTATATAGTGACATATTAATCTTAGTCAATTTTCACTGTCAATTCGGAAAACTACACAAAAAATTTAACGAAAATTATATTAAAATCTTTGACATTTACTTACTCTTACAAATACTTCTAAAATTATATCTTGGTTTAACTGACATAAAATTATCACGAGTCATATCCATTAGTCAGTATACTCGTTTTAAAGGGTCAAAATTTCTAACACACACAGTACTTATAAGAAAACGTATTACATGAGTATCTTCTCTTTTCGAGGAGAATAACTCCGTTTAACTGAAAAGTTTCACTGATGGTAAAGATGGAAAAGTATGACCTTTGTCATCTCGGAGTAATGGTAAAATCTTAAATAAAAGATTCGTGTAAAGAAACAGTCAAAGAATCCTCGAATTGACGTAAGTCGAAAGTAACTGAGAAAATTCAACTATTCTTACATTTGTTACGGTTTTTAATCTATGTCAAAAAATATATCAATTAGGTAAAAGTTGAAAAATAATACGAAGTTTAGTCTTTACATTAACGAATCCTCTTCGTCTCGTATCTAAATGAATCTAAAAGTAAATTTGGTTTTTGTCTCAATACCAGAAAGCGTCATAGATAAATAATCTCAATTTTCTACTGTCACAAAAGGTTTCTCAAAATAGGAGTATTTTATCAACTTTAGAGTAATAGTTTTCGACGTACGTCCGTTACTATAACTTTATGGTAAAAATTGTCTTTCCTAGAAGGAGTTGAACTATTTCTAATAGAAGTTTTTTCAATGTCGATTGTAGTATACATTACCGTTCTTTGAGTCTTGAAGGGGGAGATTCTAGTCCTTATTCCGTGACTTTAAAGGAAAGTGACGAAGAGAAGTCATACCATGGATTCACGGTAGACTACGTTAGTCTGTGTATTTCCTTTATTTTATACACCTTCTTACCTTCTTTATACTTTCTTTACTTTGACAGAAACAAACGTCTACTGTATTGACATCTTTGAGAGGTCACGTACAACGTTTCGTTGTGTTGGGACTAAGTTTTCAACTAAAAAAATCGGAGTAAAATACGGATGAGGAGTGTCTAAAGAGTTAAACGACTGTTAACATTTATAACTCTAGTTCTCAAAAATTCCATTTACGGTGGTTTGTAAAAATATACATCGTCATTCGTTTCAACAGGTCCTTAAGTCAAAGAAGTAATAAAGAGTTACGTGTAAAAGGTCAATAATATGTTAAGGTTACATTAACATTGCCAAAACGAAAAGAGAAAGATCTAGTCCAGTCAAAATTTAAAAACGAGAGTACTTTCTTTTACCCTTCTACATAAGATAATAAAAAGGGTTCCAACCTAGTATGACTTTACCTTTTAAAAGAGTAAGAGTCGTTGTAATGTTTACTCTATCTCCATAAAACTTTAGTTCCTTTACTCTCTTGATATCTTTTTTTAATAGTATTTTCCAGCCGAATTAAAGTAGACCGTCTCGGGTCCGTCGTCAGGTACACATTGTCATTAATAGAAGGGAACTTCTTATTCCGATCAGGACTTCCTGTCGTAACGATTTAGGAGTACCTCGAAATGTCTTTATTGTATCGTATCCTTGTACTCCTATTTTTCATACGAGTTGAAACGGTAGGGACGAGATAGTTACTTAAATTCCACATGACTCGTTCTTTCCGTATTCACTCAGACTTTATCATATACCTTCAAACTCCATTTAAATCAGAAATCAGTACCCTTGGTCCCCTTTTTTTTTTTTCTTAAAGTCCTTCCTTACTTTCAAAACATTCATACTAATTTAGTTCCTCTTTATGTGAATTTCCTCTAGTATGAACCGGTAACTATTCCGACACTCTACCTTACTTCGTCCCTAAAGACGTTCCGTTTCCAGATCTTAACTTATAGCAAATCAAACTTAAAACTTGTGCACGAAAAGAGTCTAAGGAGGATTTTGAACTTTAAGGAGATTGCTTTAAAATTTTACATACTTAGGTATTGAGATATCTTATCATCTCTTTACTACTGTCGGGCACTCTTCATAGTGGACATAAAACCTCTACCCTTCGTCTTGTTCTTCCCCATGTACTGAATGTCTTCTCTATTTTGACTCTCGATTCCCGGACGTCTCCTCACACTATTCTTCGTTCAACATAATGTCCTTAGTGGTGACCCGTAAAAGATATGACCTCTATGTTACCGGGAGTTACTTCATTCGAATTGTCAAAGATTGTCAGTTAACTTCCTCCTCAACCTAACAGGTTGCAAGAGGGGTTTGGTTATGTCTGTAGACTTATCGGGACCAACTGTTCCGTTACCTACTTACGAATAAGAGTCCTTTTTTGACTCAGTTTCACTAAGGCTAGAGTCCTTTAGGTCCTTACCGACTCCCACTTCTACCCTCTCAAAGAATTGATGGTCCCTTCATTTACTTTGAAGTTTAATTTGACAGATCAAGGGTACGACAAAGAGGTCAGTCAATTGGGATACTTTCGTTGATAATTATCTACACATCGTAGTTCGTTCTCTAAACCTTCAAGTGGGAACATCTTTGACAGAATTTTTCTGAGTCTGTTTTTTTTTTTTTTTTTTTGTCTGTTNTTTTTTTTTTTTTTTGATGTCTGTTATTGGTGTTGTTTTCTAATGTCAACGTTCGTCAAACACTAAGGTGTTATTTTGAAATAATACTCTCTTTAGGTAGTAGGTTGTTTTAGTGAAGAGGTGTGTATGTGTCCTTGTGTGTGTCGGAGTTTTGGAAAATGACAGAGTGACATTTAATACTAACTTGTTGTTTTATAGTTATCTGTAAAGTACTTTCGGACATTGTATTGAAACTCTGGTGGAGGGTCTTTCGTCCTTCTTCCCGTCTCTAATCTTTTATCTTTTTCGTTTTACTTTATAATATCATCCCCAACGTTAAAGGTTAATTATACACAAAATCTCTCTCATTTGTCTTTTACCTTCTAATAAAACTTTTAAGGATTTATTACTTACGACGACGACGACGATTGAGTGAAGTCAGCACAGGCTAAGTCACGTTGGAGTATCTGTCGTCGGGTGGTCCGAGAGGGTAAGGGACCCTAAGAGGTCCGTTCTCGTGACCTCACTCAACGGTAAAGGAAGAGGTTACGTTCTTTCACTTTTCACTTTCACTTCAGTGAGTCAGCACAGGCTGAAAATTCCTGGGGTACCTGACGTCGGATGGCCCGAGGAGGTAGGTACCCTAAAAGGTCCGTTCTCATAGCCTTACCCCACGGTGACTCAGATCACCTGTGGATTATTGGAGTCACATGTCTCCAGTGGACCTTTTTGTGACTTATTTAAAGAGTCCCGGTTAAAAAAAATTCCGATATAGAGACTTTCAGTGTTACCTCTAGACATCTTTTTATATGTGTAAAATTAACATGTGTTTCGGAAAATTCTTTTATGAAGTACATTTGGTGTTTGTTCTACATAAAATATGTTGTGACGTAACATTCCATCATTTAGATTTGACTTTAGGAAAATAGACATGTACTCTTCTAAGTCAAACACCATTGGGGTTTTCCTAGGTATGTATATTGGTGAAATCTTTCAAAAGTTGTGGAACGTCTTCCCGAAAACGAGGACGACAGACGAAACAAAAATTTGATCTGTCTTAATTTGATGTAAAAGTCAAAGATTTTCATCAAAAGAGACGAAACTTAAGTTTACAAATTTAAATATATACCGATCAAANATGTATATTGGTGAAATCTTTCAAAAGTTGTGGAACATCTTCCCGAAAACGAGGACGACAGACGAAACAAAAATTTGATCTGTCTTAATTTGATGTAAAAGTCAAAGATTTTCATCAAAAGAGACGAAACTTAAGTTTACAAATTTAAATATATACCGATCAAAAATTTTTTAGACCAGGGAAAGTTCGTCTTTTTCCTTTTTTTTTTTTTGATTCAATGTAAAAATATCATTCAACTGTCACAGAAATGTAGTAGTGTTCACTTGTCTTTCCTAATATACTCCTTTACAATAAGATTTTAAAGTCTTGTCTCTCGAATTTTTTTTTTAGGATTTTCATCGTTTTCCCTTTCTTTGATCTAAGGCGTATTACCTTGTCTTTACTTAACGATAATCAATGAGTTCTTATAATGACTTTCCCTCCATCCAACAACCAGACACCGGACCACTGCGATCACCATTCCTTTCACTTTCACTTTCACTTCAGTACAGGCTGAGAAACGTTGGGACACCTGACATCGGGTGGTCCAAGGAGGCAGGTACCCTAAGAGGTCCGTTCTTATGACCTCACCCAACGGTAAAGGAAGAGGTCCCCTTAGAAGGGTTGGGTCTCTAGCTTGGGTCCAGAGGGCGTAACGCCCGTCTGCGAAATTGGAGACTCGGTGGTTCCTTCGTTGGAAAGACGTTTACTTCCTCTGTATTCTCTGTGCCCAAACTAGGGACCCAGTCCTTCGAGGGTACCTCTTCTTTTACCGTTGGGTGAGGTCATAAGAACGGACCTCTTAAGGTACCTGTCTCGTCGGACGGCCCGATGTCAGGTACCCCAGTGTTTCTCAGTCTGTACTGACTTCTTTGATTCCTCTTCTTTGTTTTAATAAACTAAAGAAGTTGACATTACTCTTTTTGAAAACGTCAAAAAAAAGTTATATAACCCTCTTACTTTGTTCCATCCCCTTTTTAATATGTTGACATAAAAGTATTCTACCATCCTTTATATGTCTGTAAAGTATTCTCTATATTATTATTTTTACAACAAGTCAACGATTCAGTACAGGTTAAGAAACCTTGGGGTACCTGACGTCGTGCGAACCCTTCGGGTACCTGTCCGAAGGGACAGGAGATGACAGAGAGTTTCAAACGGGTTTTAGTAAAGGTAACATAGCTACTACGGTTGATTGGTAGTGGAGGAGAGAGTGGGGGAAGAGGAGGACGGGAGTTAGAAAGGGTCGTGGTCCCAGAAAAGTTTACTCAGCCGAGAAACGTAGTTCATCGTTTTGATGACCTCGAAGTAGAAGTAGTAGTCAGGAAGGTCACTTATAACCTCTAGTGTAAATCCCGACTTACCAAACTAGAGGAACGTCAGGTTCCCTGAGAATTCTCAGAAGAGGTCGTGGTGTCAAGCTTTCGTAGTCAAGAAGACACGAGTCCGAAGAAATCCGAGGTTGAGAACGTAAACGCGTACTGATGACCTTTTTGGTATTGAAACTGATGAACCTAGAAACAACCGTTTCACTACAGAGACGAAAAATTATGTGACAGATCCAAACAGTATTGAAAGAAAGGTCCCTGTTTTACATAAAATTAAAGGACCGAAGTCAGACATAAACGTCACTAAACCCTCGGGTTCTTTTATTTCAGGTAGTGACAAAGGTGAAAAAGGGGTAAACGGAGAACTTCCTTACTCTGGTCCACGATAATAGAATCAAAAAAACTTACAAGTCAAAATTCGGTCCAAACAGTAAGAGGAGAAAGTGGAAGTAGTTCTCCGACAAATCGACGAGATAGAAAGACGGTAATCTCACTATAGTAGACATATAGAATCCAACAACTATAAAGAGGGACGTTAGAAATAAAGTCGAACACGAAATAAGTCGGACCGTAAAACCACTTCATAAGACGTATATTCAATTTATTCGTCTCACTGTTATATGTCGGAGTTTCTTGAGGAAAGGGTTAAACCTTAGTCAGTCAACAAGAAATAGTCCAAGATTAACAACGAAGAACTGGGTGTATATCCAAATAGTCCTCTGGCCATTCCACAGAAGGGTAGAGACTCTTAAAAGATGTCAAACAACACTAGGTGTGTTTCCGAAATCAGATCAGTTACTTCGTTTTCCTTTACAGAAAGACCTTAAGAGAACGAAAAAGATACTAGGTTGCCTACAACCGTTAAACCAGAGACTAAGGAGACGGAAAAGATTTAAGTCGTACATATAGACCTTCAAGACTTTATCTCTAAGAAACTAAAAAACCACCTCATCCACTTTTACGTAAACATAGAACTTTAAATTTGAAAGTCACTACTTACACTTATTTTCTTCTGTATTTACTATCTATCTTGATCAAAGATTCCCTCTCCCTTCTTTTACCCGAGTGTTCAGTACCCGTGTCCTCGATATGTGATGTCATGGGTCGGAGGTAATTACAAGAAAAACAAAATCAGTATTTTTTAGAGTAAAATAGTTCTGTTACTTGAATACTACGTCCGTAAATACTAAGACCAAAATATTGTACTTTGGACTCAGAGTCTCCAATTCATAATCTTTATCCTTGTCAGACTTAGGATTTGGACACTCCGACTCGAAGGATTCGGAGTCAAAACATCCAATTGATATCCTTATCATCATGAAGGAAAGGATTCCCGAAGGGTCCACCGAGTCCCCATTTCTTAAGTAGACGGTTACGTCCTCTGTGTTGGTCCTCTGTTCAAGATAGGGACCCGGTCCTTCTAGGGGACTTTCTCCTCTACCGTTGGGTGAGGTCATAAGAACGGACTTCTTAATATACCTGTCTCCTTGAACCACCCGATGACAAGTCCTCCAGTGTTTCTCACCCTGTGATGGTTCGTGTGTGTTTTGTTTATAGTGAAAGTCCTGTCCTTTGTTCGAATTTTAGTATGGTCTCTATTTAAATCGTTTGGAAATAAGTCATTTCTGTATTTTACCTTTTTTCATGTACTTTTGAAAAGGTTCAGTCTTTAAAATTTTCTAAATTCGTTAGTGTTGACTACACTTGTGTTTTATCTCATATATTTTGGGTAATTATTCACTCTTTTATTTAAAGGTTTTATAACCGGTTTCAATATTAAATTTTAATTATATACGTAAATCGTAATTATGAATTTTACAACACTGATATACACACACGTAAACTCATATCTTTTGGATACCTGTTTCCTCGGACCGTCCGATATATGTGAGGTACCCCAACGTTTTCCCACTCTGTGTTGCATCCATGATTTGTTGTTGTTATATGTTTACATGTTTTTGTTACGTCACTAAATCGTATAGTCATAATGACACGATTAACTGGAACTCACCCACTGTTAGTTCGTTCCTCTATTGTGATCCGACGGTAAATCATGTTTTTTGTTTTTGAAAATTAAAAAGTAATAGTTCAATAACTGTAAAAAAGTAATAGTTCAATAACTGAACAAAAGGTCAAAGAGTAAGGACTTTTAATTAAAAACCTCTTTTTTCTTTGGAAGTCATAAACCCCGAAGAAAGTAGACTTATAGTTCAATATCTTTACTTCCCGTTGTCATTTTGAGTGAATTTACCTCTTTATTTTTACATTGCTTTTGGGTCTTTTCGTGTACTGTCGGATCGAGACGTAGACACTCTCGTTGATCTACTATGTGTGTATATAAACGTATATAAAGTTGGAGGACCGTACCTCGACCGCGTAGATGGAGTCATGGAGACTTTAGTATAGTACCGAAGAGAAAGATTAAGGTAGTATACACAAATTGACAGGAAGTGAGGAACTTAAAAAAAGAAACACGGTTTCATTATATGGATGCACTATATGGTTCGTTATTTCGAGACATTTTGTAATTATACAATGATTATTAAGTGTACTGTACATGTCACTCGTGGACGAAACAGAGGTTGAGTAAATAAATTTAACGTAGGTGGAAGATGACTACTTAGTTGTCAGAAAGTTTCTTATGTCCATCTCGTACGCAAACACGTGATTCAGCGAAGTCGACACAGGTTGAGACACTGGGGGTACCTGCCTTCGGGTGGTCGGAGGAGACAGGACCTTAAAAGGTCCGTTCTTATGATCTCACCCAACGGTACGGGAAGAGGTCTCCTAGAAGGACTGGGTCCTTAGTTTGGGGCCAGAGAAAATAGAGGACGTAATCGTCCGCTCAAGAAATGGTGATCACGGTGGACCCTTCAGTCTGTACGATTTAGTGTTGATGAACCTTTATTTATTTCGACCGTTCCCGTTTTAATAAAACAGTTCATTTACTTCACAACAAATTAACGTTTATGTTTAATATAATTATATTGTCTCATAAACAACAACTAACAGTTAGTAAAATTCATAAATTTTCCTAAGAAATGTTTAAGAAAGAGAGCTCCGTTAGGATTCTGCCGTCTCCTTATCCTACCCCTCTGGTGAAAGAAGGGGTGTTTAAGTAGTTTTCTTGTAAAGTTGTGACCCATTTAAGATGTTTTGTTTAAGACTTACGACCGTCTCATGTAGTCCGTGGGTCTTTTCGTCTAGTAACAGAAGTTTTTGTCACTTGGAGAGACCCACAGGGAGTTACACCTTTTTGAATAGTAGAAATTGGATCTACAAAATAGCAGTCACGACATATCTACCTCTTCAGAACTCCGATGACATTTTTATTTTGACTTTTGGTCTTCGTCCTCCGAATTCAGGTTTAGGACTCTTGTGGTCTCTTGAGGACTTAGGTCCCTTGTAATTAGCTATCCTCGAGTAGTTTGTGGAGGTATGGATGTGACTTTGGTTCGTGGTGGTTTCCTGGTGGTTCAAGGTCTCGTTCTGTATGGCGAGTTTAAGAGGTCGTTGTGTCCTTGTGTGGGGACTCGAAGTTATATGTCCGTCGAGTTAATGAGGTTTTGGTATCTGCAGAGTATTGAGTAATGACCTGTGAAGTAACGTGAGGTCTCTCTTCTTTAGGTCGAGGTGGGTGGTCTTGAGGCTGTGTTCGAAGGGATTGGTTCTTTTGAACTGTTCGGTGACTATGTTGGGGTGTGTGTCGCTCCATCTATTATTTCTCTTGAGGTGTTAAGGGTCTTATGTCCTTCCGGTGTGGTTTACGTCGTTATATTGGTTCTACTTCTCTATCTCCTTATGGGTCGTCCATTTCCTTGTCCTCTTTATGGGTAGTTTGGTTTGGTTTCTCCTTCTCTGTTCCTTAGATGGACTCTTTCTTAAAGTTTATAACTATCACTTTTACTAGGTTTTAGAACTTTAGTTTTACTTAGTGTCTATTTATCGGACCTCTATTCCTAACTCTTCTACGTTCTTTCCAAATTGTTCCTGGATCTTCTTGATTTCTCAGTCATATATTGCTTATTACGTTATTTACTCTAGTCTTTGTGAGACCTCCGTTGTTTATCATCTGATAGTCTCCGTCTTCTACCCTAATCACTTTATCTTCTATCTTACCATCTTTATTTACTTAGTCTCTCCTTTTTCTTTTTGCTCAATGTTCTTTACTCCTATTAGAGTCTCTGGAGGTCCTGTTATACTTTACGAGGTTGTAAACTTAATAACCTCAGGGTTTCTTCTTCTGTTTTTCTTTCTGGTACTCTTTTATGAACTCCTGTATTAGAAAGTTTTGAAGGGATTTTACCCCTTCCTTTATTAGTGGGTTCAGGTTCTTTGGGTCTCTCAAGGTTTGTCCAATTTGGTTCCGCTTTGTGGGGTTCTGTGTGTAATTAGTTTAATTGTTTCTAGTTTGTGTTTCTTGTTTATAAGTTTCGTCGTTCCCTTGTTGTTTTTTATTGTGTGTTTCCCTAAGGGTATTCCTATTGACGTCTAGAAAGTTATCTTTACGAAGTCCGGTCCTCCCTTACCGTTCTGTATGAATTTCACTACTTTCTTTTATTGGATGTCGGGTCTAATGACATGGGTCGTTCCTAGAGTAAGTTTATGCTTCCTCTTTAGTTCTCGAAAGGTCTGTTCGTTTTCGACTCTCTTAAGTCGTGGTGGTTTGGTCGAGAGGTTGTTTATGATTTCCTATAAGAGATCTGTCCTTTGTGTTTTTCCCGTATATTTGGGTTTGGGTTTTGTTATTTCATTTACCGTTACCCTAGTATTAGTAGTTATTAATGGAATTTACATTTACCCAACTTACGGGGTTGGTTTACCGTTTCTGACCGACTTACCTATGTTTTTGTTCTGGGGATATACGCTGGGTGGAGTTTTGTTCCCTGTGTATGTCTGACTTTCACTTCCTGACCTTTTTCTATAAGGTGTGTTTATCTCTGGTTTTCTTTCGTCCTCTTCGTTATGAGTAGAGGCTATTTTATCTGAAATTTTGTTTCCGACACTTTCCTCTGTTTCTTCCGGTGATGTATTACTAATTACCTAGTTAGGTTCTTCTTCTATATTGTTAATATTTATAAACGTGGGTTGTATCCTTATGGTGTTATGCATTCTGTTTAAGATTGTTCTTCCTTTCCCCTTTAATTGTTATTGTGTTATTATCACCCTCTGGAATTATGGGGTGAGTGTGGATACCTGGCTAGTTGATTTGTCTTTTAATTGTTTTTTTGCGTTTGAATTTACTATGTTATCTGGTCAATCTGGATTAACTATAGATATCCTGTAAAGTGGGGTTTTGTTACTTAAAGTGGAGAAAAAGTTCACGAGTGCCTTCGAAGAGGTCCTATCTGGTGTAAGACCCGGTATTTAGATTGGAACTATTTAAATTTTTTTTTTAACTTTAGTAAGTTTCGTAGAAAAGACTGGTATTACGTAATTCTAATCTAGAGTTAATGTCCTCTTTTTGATAATTTTTAAGGTTGTATACCTCCGACTTTTTGTGCGACGACTTATTGGTTGTTTAGTATCTTCTTTAAATTTTTTTTTTAGTTTTATACGTATCTTTACTTACTTTTACTTTTGTGTTGTCGGGTTTTGGACACCCTGTGATATTTTCGTCACGATTCTCCTTTCACGTATCGTTATGTCCGTATGAAATTCTTTGTTCTTTTTTCAGTTTATTTATTGGATTGAGATGTGAGTTTATCTTTTCCTTCTTTACCTCGTGGGGTCTCAATCATCTTCCTTTCTTTAGATTTTTCAATCCCGTTTTTATTTACATTTTCTTTGTTTTCTCTGGTATCGTTTTTAGTTGTTTCGGTTTTTGACCAAGAAACTTTCCTATTTATTTTAACTGTTGGGTAATTAGTCTGAGTAGTTTTTTGTTTCCCTCTTTTCAGTTTGGTTATTTTAATCTTTACATTTACCTTTCTAGTGTTGTCTGTTGTGTCTTTATGTTTCCTAGTATTCTCTGATGATAATCGCTAACATACGGTTGTTTTACCTGTTGGACCTTCTTTACCTGTTTAAGTGTCCTTTCATGTTGAAAGGTTTTGACTTGGTCTTTCTTTATCTTTTAGAATTGTCTACGTAGTGTTCGTGTCTTTAACTTTGACATTAGTCTTTAGAAGGTCGTTTGATTTCGGGTCCAGGTCCACCGAAGTGTCGACTTAAGATGGTTTTTAAAGTTCTTCTCGATTGTGGATAGGATGAGTTTGAGAAGGTCTTTTAACGTCTCCTTCCATTTGAAGGTTTGAGTAAGATACTCCGGTGGTAGTGGGATTATGGTTTTGGACTGTTTCTGCGGTGTTTTTTTCCTTTGATGTCCGGTTATAGTGACTACTTGTATCTACGTTTTTAGGAATTGTTTTAAGATCGTTAGTCTTAGGTTGTTGTGTAATTTTTCTAGTATGTGGTACTGGTTCACCCGAAATAGGGTCCCTACGCTCCTAAGAAGTTTTGGACGTATAGTTAGTTACATTAAGTGGTCTAATTGTTTAACTTTTTATTTTCGGTATACTAATAGAGTTATCTACGTCTGTTCCGGAAACTGTTTTAAGTTGTAGGTAAATACTATTTTTGAGAGGTCTTTCGTCCTTATCTTCCTTGTATGGAGTTGTATTATTTTCGATATATACTGTTTGGGTGTCGTTTGTAATAGGAGTTACCACTTTTTAACTTTCGTAAAGGGGATTTCAGTCCTTGTTCTGTTCCCACGGGTGAAAGTGGCGATGATACGTTGTATCAAGACCTGCAAAACCGTATCGTTAGTCTCGTCTTTTTATTTATTGCACTTAGGTTTAACCTTTTCTTCTTCATTTTGAGAGTGACAAACGTCTACTGTACTAGGAGATGTATCTTTTGGGAGTTTTGAGGTGGTCTTTTAATGATCTCGATTATTTATTTATATCATTTCAACGTCCTATATTTTAGTTGTGTGTCTTTAGGGAACGTAAGGATATGTGCTTATTACTCATTCATCTTTTTCTTTAATTCCTTTGTTAAGGTAAGTGGTAACGTTGTTTTTCTTATTTTATGAATCCTTATATGGATGGATTTCTGGGATTTCTGGATATATGTCTTTTAATATTTTGTAACTACTTTCTTTAGTTTCTCCTGTGAGTGATTATCTACCTCTTTATATGGTACAAGTACCTAACCTTCTTAGTTATATCACTTTTGCTCTATGATGGGTTTCGTTAGATGTCTAAGTTACGTTAGGGATAGTTCGATAGTTGCCATAAAAAGTGTCTCGATCTTGTTTATTAAAGTGTTAAACATACCTTTATGTTTTTTGGAGTTTATCGGTTTCGTTAGAACTCCTTCTTCTCACCTTGACCTCCTTAGTTGGACGGACTGAAGTCCGAGATGATGTTTCGGTGCCAGTAGTTCTGTCATACCATGACCGTGTTTCTGTCTTTATATATAGTTACCTTGTTTTATCTTTCGGGTCCCTATTTAAGTGTGTGGATACCTGTGGAATAGAAACTGTTTCCTCCGTTCTTATATGTTACCTCATTTCTGTTAGAGCAATTGTTCACCACGACTCTTTTGACCAGTTGGTGAACACTTTCTTACTTTGATCTTGTGAAAGACTGTGGTATGTGTTTTTATTTGAGTTTTACCTAATTTCTAGATTTACATTCTGGTCTTTGATATTTTGAGGATCTCCTCTTGTATCCGTTTTGTGAGAGGTTGTATGTAGTGTTACCCTAGGAGATACTGGGTGGAGGGTCTTATAACCTTTATTTTCGTTTTTATTTGTTTACCCTAGATTAATTTTAATTTTCGAAGACGTGTTGGATCCTTTGATCTTCGTTCCACTTTTCTGTCGGAAGACTTACCCTCTTTTATTATCGTTTACTTCGTTGACTGTTTGTTGATTAGCGTTTTTATATGTTTGTTGAATACGTCGAGTTAAGGTCTTTTTATTTACTGGGTTAGTTTTTTACCCGGTTTCTTGATTTATCTGTAAAGAGGTTTCTTCTGTATGTCTACCGATTGTTTGTGTACTTTTCTACGAGTTATAGTGGGTAATAGTCTCTTTACTTTTAGTTTTGGTGTTACTCCATGGTAAAGTGTGGTCAGTCTTACCGTCGCTAGGTTTTCAGACGTTCGTTATTTACGACCTCTCCCACACCTCTTTTCCCTTGGGAGGATGTGACAACCACCCTTACGTTTGATCATGTCGGTGATACCTCTTGTCACACCTCTAAGGAATTTTTTNATTGTTCACCACGACTCTTTTGACCAGTTGGTGAACACTTTCTTACTTTGATCTTGTGAAAGACTGTGGCGTGTGTTTTTATTTGAGTTTTACCTAATTTCTAGATTTACATTCTGGTCTTTGATATTTTGAGGATCTCCTCTTGTATCCGTTTTGTGAGAGGTTGTATGTAGTGTTACCCTAGGAGATACTGGGTGGAGGGTCTTATAACCTTTATTTTCGTTTTTATTTGTTTACCCTAGATTAATTTTAATTTTCGAAGACGTGTTGGATCCTTTGATCTTCGTTCCACTTTTCTGTCGGAAGACTTACCCTCTTTTATTATCGTTTACTTCGTTGACTGTTTGTTGATTAGCGTTTTTATATGTTTGTTGAATACGTCGAGTTAAGGTCTTTTTATTTACTGGGTTAGTTTTTTACCCGGTTTCTTGATTTATCTGTAAAGAGGTTTCTTCTGTATGTCTACCGATTGTTTGTGTACTTTTCTACGAGTTATAGTGGGTAATAGTCTCTTTACGTTTAGTTTTGGTGTTACTCCATGGTAAAGTGTGGTCAGTCTTACCGTCGCTAGGTTTCCAGACGTTCGTTATTTACGACCTCTCCCACACCTCTTTTCCATTAGGAGGATGTGACAACCACCCTTACGTTTGATCATGTCGATGATACCTCTTGTCACACCTCTAAGGAATTTTATAACGTTTATCTTGACGGAATACTGGGTCGTTAGGGTGACGACCCGTATGTGTGACTCCTTTGGTCTTAACTTTCTCTGTGTACATGGGGTTACAAGTAGCGTCGTGACAAATATTATCGGTCCTGTACCTTTGTTGGATCTACAGGTAGTCGTCTACTTACGTATTCTTTCGACACCATGTATATGTGTTACCTCATAATGAGTCGGTAAATTTTCTTACGTAAACTTAGTCAAGATTACTCCACCTACTTTGACCTCGACCAATATGTCTCACTTCATTCGGTCTTTCTTTTTGTGGTTATGTCATATGATTGTGTATATATACCTTAAATCTTTCTACCATTACTATTGGGACATACACTCTGTCGTTTTCTCTGTGTCTACATATCTTGCCCGAAAACCTGAGACACCCTCTCCCTCTCCCACCCTACTAAACCCTCTTACCGTGACTTTGTACATATGATAGTACATTCTTTGCTTAGCGGTCAGATACAAACTATGTCCTGTGTTCTAAGAACCCCGACCACGTACCCCTACTAGGTCTCTCTACTATACCCCACCCTCCACCCTCCCCCCAAGTCCTAAGCCTGAGTACATGTGGGCACCGACTAAGTACAGTTACACACCGTTTTGGTTATGTCATAATATTTCGTTTTATTTCATTTTTATTTTTAATTTTTTGTTTTAAGTAAGAGAGAGCGTCTGTTATACGACGTAATCGGTGAAATATCTTCTTGTACGATAGTCGAAGTGAAAGTTATCTGTCAAAATCACAAAACTATGTGTAACGGAACATGGTCACAATATTTTAAATTATGGTCTCTCAGTGTAAACCTTAGCTTTGGGATCGTAAATAGTCAGTTACTGGGAACCAAATCATAAATATCGGAGTTTTCTTTTAACTTTTGTACATATTTAGTACACCAGGTTATCATCCGTACGGACCTTTAATCCTCAACAATACGATGGACACGTCCTTCTTGGACGGTATAACTCACTCCAGTGGTCAGACAGACCGTTATATTTTAATTATTGGAGTCCCCTTCAATCTTGTTTGAGTTGGAGTACGAAGGACACCTATCCTCCGACTCGACCTTCTAGATTACCAAGACACAGTCGAAGAGTGAAATGATTTAATATGAAATAAGGAGAGGAGATCGTGTGACTTCTTTCACTCGTGGTACACCTCAACAGTCTGTAGACCTTGAACCGGTAAGTACTCCGTTCTTCACGATATCATGGGTCACTAAAACGAGTGGACTTTTACTGGACGTCGGACACCAGTGTATCCTCCCACAGTGGGTAGAGGTAGGATCTGATAAATTGTATTCTGGTTCAAAGTAGTGATACTGATAACTAAGGACTAGAGTCCTGAAAAGAGAGACTTACACCTGGAGACAAACATACACAGAGACACACACATATACACACAAGTCAAAATCTTTACGATTTAAAATCAAGTCTACAAGGTCGAACTTGATTTTTTATTTTGATCAACACCTCATGTCCATTCACTAGTCAAGATTTTTACATCCGAAACATAAAATAATTGGGAAGACAACTGAGATGTACCCGAAGGGACTATCGAGTCACCCGTTTCTTAGGCGGACTTTACGTCCTCTGGGACCAAGTTAAGGACCCAACCCTTCTAGAGGATCTCTTCTCTATCCGATGGGTGAGGTCATAAGAACCCGAAGGGAACACCGAGTCGACCATTTCTTGGGCGGACGTTACGTTCTCTGGACCTAAGTTAGGGACCTAACCCTTCTAGGGGGTCTCTTCCCTTTCCGATAGGTGACGTCATAAGACCGGATCTCTTAAGGTACCTGACATATCAGGTGCCTCAGCCTTTCTCAGTCTGTACTGATTTGCTGAAAGTGAAGTGAGTGTGAACTGGGATATACGGGACAAATGAGGATTTTACTGACCTTAGACACTTCCTTTCTACATATTCATAAACATACCTCGTCGTTTCTGTACTGTCCTGTATTCTAAATAAAGTCAAAAACTTTTAGTTTAATTTCATAAAACCTTTTTGACGTTTCCCTTTCTTGTGTACAGTAGAAGGGTAATCTTTGTCTTCTTCAACTTTCTCCTAATTTTTCCCTTTGTACTACTTCCTCTTTCCTACATGTACTTCATATACAAGAGACGAATAGGTCCTATCCTACCCAGAAAATTAAACTTAGTATACTTAAGAGAATCGTAATCTTTATGTATATAAAGTATACTCGTGTATCTATATTAGATGAAAATTAATGATACCACCCTAACATAGTGAGAACGAGAGATAACGATATATATATTTGTCTTTAACTAATATAAAACTTCTTATTTTTAGTTAGGAGTAGTAAATATACATATACTTATAAAATTATTAATGATTTCTTAATATTTTTAATATATAAACATTATATATTAATAATATATAATGAGATCTGTCCTGGCGTCTTCACTTAGTATCCTTCTTCTTTGAGTAATGAAAATCCATTTGATAACCAACTCCTCTATCGAGACCTCATAAGTACTTCTTCACTCCAGACTTCTATTCTATAGACACAGGGTTTCCTTTCGAAATTCCTTTGATATTCTTTTTACACTTTATTGTCTTACAGTGTGTATAATACAGATCTTTTACTTATTCAATAGGTCCTTCAGTTGACACTATTTCAATATTCTAGATATTTATCTGTAAATTGGGATATTTAGTTTACAAACATACCTTTTAACCAGTCTTAAGTTGGTCTTATGGAACCCTATTAGTCCTTTATTCAGTATCATTAGTCCGAACGGGAGTACCAAATAAGTCTAGAGACATCATATTGTTCCGGATAAATTCACAAAAATTTGGTCCTCATCATATAATTTCTCTCATAATACATACAACGAACGATATTATTAATCATGACGTTTCTTTCCTTTTCTATGTGAAACTAATCGACCAAATCGTCAGATTCAAATTGTCTTTTTTTACATTGATACGAAATTTTCTGTCAATAATTACTTATACTTATTTATTTATTACGTAAACTTGACTGAGTTTACGTAAAGTTAAATTAACCATGTCTGTACGAGTCAGTGAGTTAGTATAGACTGAGAAACACTGGGGGTACCTGACACCGGGCGGTCTCAGAGAACAGGTACCCTAAGAGGTCCGTTCTTCTCACCTCACCTAATAGAAAATGAAGAGGTCCCTTTGAAGGGTTGAGTCCCTGACTTGGACACAGAGAACGTAACCGTCCACCTAAGAAATGATTACACGGTGGACCCTTCAGAGGTTAATTCAATCTTTATACTCTATTGAGTCCTTTCCTTTATTATCTTTTTTTAAATTTAAAAACGAGGTTATTTTGGTTTTATTCCTTTTTAGTTTATTAAAAAAATTAGAATACTGTCAAAATTTTCATTTCATGGTCGTTTTAGGTACAAAAAATTAGTTAAATAAATAAAAATTTACTTCCTATTAACAAAATCTCTTAAAACAACAAAAGACAATTTGTACTTAGTCGGTAGCCATATGTATATAGAGTACGGAAAACTTGGAGGGAGGGTAGAGGGAGGGGTAAGGTGGGGACATCCAACTATGTCTCGGGGACAAAGTCAAAGGACTCTGTATGTCGTCTAAAGGAAACCAATAGATAAAATGTATCTCATTACATACAAAGGTACAATGAGAGGTATGTAGAATTGAAGAAGAGGGGAGAGGGGTACAGGTTTTCAGATAAGAGGTAACGACGGGACTTTTATTTAAGAAGTCATGGTGAAACGATCTAAAGCATTTTAAGTAACACACACAAACACACAATCAGCAAGTTGGCACAGGCTGAGAAACGTTGTGACACCCCACACATCGAACGGTCCGAGGACTAAGGTACATTAAAAGGTCCGTTCTTATAACCTTACCCAAAGGTAAAGGAAGAGGTATATACGTAATCATATACTATTAATAGTAAGAGAAAGACTGAATGAAGTGACATATATTATCCGAAATTCAAGTAGGTGAAGTAATCTTGACTGAGTTTACGTAAGGAAAAATACCGACTCATTACTCTGTCCCTAGTTCTAGTAGAGGTTCTTTTTATTTGCGTTTTTTCGTTTTACCGACAGACTCCTCCGGAATGTTTATCGACACTTTTTTTCTCTTCGTTTTTTGTTTCCGCTTTTCTTTTCTATGTGGGTAAACTTACGTCTCACGATTTCTTATCGTTGGATCTGTCGTATAACTTTTCGTCTCTGCAATGAAACGGTTGTTTCCAGGTAGATCAGTTCCGATATCAAAAAGGTCACCAGTACATACCTACGCTCTCAACCTGACACTTCTTTCGACTCGTGTTGGCGTACCTGACGTCGGATGGTCCGAGTAGGTAGGGACCCTAAAAGGTCCGTTTTCATGACCTTACCCCACGGTAACGGAAGAGACTGGTAGAGGGTATCACCGACATAATTAAATGTAAGGGTGGTTGTCACGTTCTCACAAGGCAAAAGAGGTGTGGGAGAGGTCGTACATAACAAACATCTTAAAAAGTACCACCGGTAAGACTGGTCATAGTCCACTATGGAGAAACACCAAAACTAAACGTAAAGAGATCATTACTCGTCACAACTCGTAGAAAAGTACACAAACAATCGATAGACATACAGAAGAAACCTCTTTACAGGCAAATCCAGTAAAAGGGTGAAAAACTAAACCCAACAAACAAAAAGGCGATAATTCAACATACTCGACGAACATATAAAACCTTAAATTAGGAAACGGTCAACAAAGTAAACGATAACAAAAGAGGGTAGGACTTCCCACAAAACGTGGAACGAATATCAAAAGAAACGACACGTTTTCGAAAATTCAAATTAGCCTAGGGTGAACAAATGAAAAGAAAAGTAAAGACAATGAGATCCCTCCACCCAGTCTCTCCTAAATAAAATACAGTAGCTCACAAGACGGACACAAAAGGAGATTCTCAAAATTTCAAAGACCAGAATGCAAATCCAGAAATTAGGTAAAATTCATATAGAAATACATACAACAATCCTTCATAAGATTAAAGTAAGAAAATGTACATCGACAGGTCAAAAGGGTCGTGGTAAATAACTTGTCCGACAGAAACGGGGTAACATATAAAAACGGAGGAAACAGTTTTTATACTATGGGTATCCAAGTACACAAATAAAGACCCGAAAGATAGAACAAGATAACCAGATATAAAGTCAAAAACACGGTCATGGTACGACAGAACTACTAACATCGAAACATCGTAGTAGACTTCAGTCCTTCCAACTAAGGAGGTCGAGGTAAGAAAGAGTTCTGACGAAACCGATAAACCCCAGAAAACACAAAGGTACACTTAACACTTTTCTAAAAAAGATTAAGACGCTTTTTACGGTAACCATTAAACTATCCCTAACGTAACTTAGACATCTAGTGTAAACCATCATATCAGTAAAAGTGTTATAACTAACAAGGATATGTCCTTGTACCTTATAGAGAAGTAGACAAATATAGAAAATAAATGCGGAAACTAAAGAAAGTAGTCACAAAATATTGAAAGACACATGTAAAGAAAACAGAGGAATCCATTCAAATAAGGACCTATAAATAAATAAAACCCCCCGTTACCACTTATCCTAACTGAGGAATTAAAAATAAAGACTAAAAAGTAACAATCATATATCATGACGTTCACTAAAGAGACATAACTAAAACATAGGAAGTTGAAACGATATAAGTGACTAATCGAGACTATTAAAAGACTATGATAGAAGTTCCAAAAGATACATGTCACAGTACAGTAGCCGTTTGTCATTCTCGAAATAAAGTAGAAAAGGTTAGACCTAAGGAAAATAAATAAATAAAAAAGAAGAGACTAACGACATCGATCCTGAAGGTTTTGACACAACTTATTATCACTACTTTCACAAGTGGGAATGGACAAGGACGAGAATCCCCCCCTACGAAACTCAAAAATTGGTAACTCTTATTATAAAAGACACCCGAATAGTATATACCGGAAATGATACAACTACATGTAAGAAAGATACGGGTAAAAGACTTCTCAAAATTAGTATTTACCTACGACTTAAAACAGTTTCCGAAAAAGACGTAGATAACTCCAATAATATGCCAAAAATAGAAAGTTAAACAATTATACCACATAGTGTAACTAACTAAACGTATATAACTTCTTAGGAACGTAGGGACCCTATTTGGGTTGAATTAGTACCACATACTCGAAAAGTTACACAACAATTTAATACAAACGATTTTGAACCAACTATTTAAAACGTAAATACAAGTAACCACTGTAACCGGACATCAACAGAAAAAACACACACAAAAGAAACAGACCAAAACCATAGTCTCACTGACACCGGAGTGTCTTACTCACACCTTCGTAAGGAAGTAGACGTCAAAAAACTTTTCAAAATCTTCCTATCCGTAATTGAGAAGAAATTTACAAACTATTTTAAGAGGACACTTCGGTAGACCAGGCCCCGAAAACAAAAAACCCTCTAAAAACTAGTCTCGAATTTAAAGTCACGAACATAACCCATCAATTATTAAAGATAAAGAAGGACTAAGTCAGAACCTTCCATCTGGAAAAGATTCATAGACAGGTAAAAAAGGCCGAATAGGTAAAATAACGGTATATCAACAACTATTCAGAGAATATTAGGAAATAAAGACGTAACAGACAACATTGAAGAAGAAAAAGTAAAGATTAACACAACTAAACTAAGAAGGGAGAAAAAAAGAACTACTCACACCGATTTCCAAACAGTTAAAACAATTAGTAGAGTTTCTTGGTCGAAAATCAAAATGATTAGAAATACTAACGAAGAAAGTAAAGAAAAAATAAATAAAGACGATGTTAGAAGTACTAAAGAAAGGAAGACGATTAAAACCCCTAAAAACAAGAAGCAAAAGGTCAACAAAATCCACATTTCAATCCAACAGGTAAGTTACAAAAAGAACAAAGAACTCCATCCTAATATGACGATATTTGAAGGGAGAATCTTGACGAAAACGACGTAACGTATCCAAAACTCGACGACACAAAAGTAACAGTAAACAAAGTTCTGTAAAAAAATTTAAAGGAAAAATTAAATAAGTCATTTGAAAACCAATACATCTTTATCTAACAAATTAGAAGTACACAAACACAAAAAAATGTCAAAAAAAAAGAGAACATTAACTATAGGTCAGAATGTCGTAACACAAGTCTTTTCTACCAAATATTTTAAAGTCAAAAGAATTTAAATGACTCCAAACTAAACACTGGGTTCTATACCACATAGAACCTCTTACAAGGTACAAGTGAACTCTTCTTCCATATAAGACGAAAACCAACCTTACAGGACTTCTATAGTNCGACACAAAAGTAACAGTAAACAAAGTTCTGTAAAAAAAAATAAAGGAAAAATTAAATAAGTCATTTGAAAACCAATACATCTTTATCTAACAAATTAGAAGTACACAAACACAAAAAAATGTCAAAAAAAAAGAGAACATTAACTATAGGTCAGAATGTCGTAACACAAGTCTTTTCTACCAAATATTTTAAAGTCAAAAGAANAAACACAAAAAATGTCAAAAAAAAAAAAAAAGGAGAACATTAACTATAGGTCAGAATGTCGTGACACCAGTCTTTTCTACCAAATATTTTAAAGTCAAAAGAATTTAAATGACTCCAAACTAAACACTGGGTTCTATACCACATAGAACCTCTTACAAGGTACAAGTGAACTCTTCTTCCATATAAGACGAAAACCAACCTTACAGGACTTCTATAGTTTCATAGTAAATTCGGAACACAAAGAAATAATTAAAAGACAAAACTACTAGACAGGTAACCACACTCACTCCATAATTACAGAGGACGATAACACAATGACAGTTAAAGAGGAAAATGCAGACAACCACAAACAGAATACATAACTCCCCGAGGATACAACCCACGTATCTATAAATGTTAACAATACAGAAGGAGAACGTAACGAGGGAACTAGTTATGTATCACAGGAAGGAATAGAGAACATTAGAAAAAATAAAATTCCAGATAAAACAGACTATACTCCTAACGATAAAGTCGAAAGAAAACGTAAGGTGAACGTCCTTTATATAAAAAGGTAGAAGAGTGAAAGTCAGATATACACAGAATTCCAGACTTCACCCAAAGAAAATCTGTCGTATATATACCCAGAACAAAAACATAGTTAAGTCGGTCAGACACAGAAAGTCGACCTTGTAAATTAGGTAAATGTAAATTTCATCAATAACTATACATTCAAGGATAACGATTAAAGAATTAACAAACGTCAAACCAAAACATCTACAAAAAGAAGAGAACATTAAGAACTAATATGTTCAGGGAAATCGTAAACAACACTTGAACCAAAACACCGTAACTTAAGAGAATTGAAAACGAACAGACTTTTCGAAAACTAAAGAGGTAGTTAAAAATTACTCTAGGAACGACCCATTTCATTATAACCAATACGTAAAAAGGAAAAGTCATGAAATTTATATAGGACGGTAAGGAAAGACTGGACGTCTCAAAGACTACTTTCTAGTCGACAATTTGTATACCCCAAAGGAAACTTATAATGAACAACGAAAAAGGAACGACGAAAATTATATGAAAGAAACACAAATTAGAAACAATCAAAACAATCATACACAGAACGGTACAAAGAGGAACCCAAAAAGGACATACCCTGAGAAACACGGAGAACCTACACTGACTGATAAACGAAAAGGTACCACCCCTTTAAAAGTTGATATTAGAGAAGTTTTTAAAAGCATATGGGAAAGAAAAATAGAAGAAGAAGACCCTGGGGATATCAAGTTTACAACGACGCAAACTCTAACAGGGTCTACATAGACTATGATAAAAGTCAATAAAAGTAAGAAAAATGGAATAAGACGAGAAGTTTTCAATAAAGATAGTAAATTAGAAGGTCAAGTGACTAATTAAAAAGATGAAGTCTATAAGACGATAACTGAGGCTCATCTCATAAAAATTAAAGTCATTAACACAACAAACAGAGACATACGAATAACAAATTAAGAAGAGCCAGAAACAATTTACTAAGAACGTAAAAGAGGAAAGACAAAAGTTCCAAAAACTAGTGGAAATGATAGTAATAAGACTTAAGAAAAAGTCCATCAAACGGATAAGGAGAAGTAAAAAAACCTGAAGACACAAGGATCGAACAAGGAAGTAAACACGTCGTAAAGAGACGAAAAAGTAATAAAACAAATTTGAATAACACAAACTACAAAGGAAAAGGATCCGAAGTTCCCACTTAAGAGAGAAGAAAAAACAAAGACGGGAGTATTCCAACCAGGTCACCAAATACAGTCGAAACATATCCCACTAAAAACACGACTCAAAAAACAAACAAACAAAAAGGAGACTACCCGTTCCGACTCACTCCACCATTAGGACAGACGACTACTAACCCAAACATAAAAACAAAACAAACAACAAACCTACTCCACAGGACGTGTCCCACGATGACCACAAACCCACTACGGTCCAGAACATAAGTTCACCAAAGGAAACACACTCAACAGTGATAAACTATGAGGGATCTCAATCAAGAGACCATCAGATCCCAGAACCTCAGTCACGAGGGTGATGTTGTCGAGTCCTAAACTAGAGCTCCAAAACGTTTCAAGATATATAATAAAAGGTTACCAATCCATGAAGACAGGAGAGAGTGCACCACAAGACGTACGTGAAAACACAGACTTCCACATAAAGACTACATAGGCACCTCTGTCTACATGAAGTGCAGGTGGGTGAGGAGACGGTAGAACAAGAGGGAGGTCAGGTATTCAATAATAACAAAAGTTCAGTTGACGTTGAAGGGAATACCATTTTATATACTCATCTTTAGGAGATCCTCACAACCAACTGTAAAAGATAATAGTATTCAATATTAAAAAGATATATTTGTAAACTTATTTGAAAGTTTTAAATATAAGACCTTATGGTACTTTCAGTACCAGAACTCTAACAAAATCCTTATCATAATTTTATCGTAAATTTTATCTTTAAAAACACCTATAACTTCTTAGGAACGTAGGGACTTTATTTCGGGTGAACCAGTACCACATACTAGAAAAATTACACAACAACCTGAGACTAATGATCTTAAAACAATTCCTAAAAACGTAGAAACAAGTAGTCACTATAACCGGACATCAAAGGAAAAAACACCGTAGAAATAGTCCAAAACCATAATCCCACTACCACCGGAGTATCTTACTCAAACCTTCAAATGGAAGGAGACGTTAAAAGACCTTCTCAAACTCATCCTATCCACAATCGAGAAAAGTTTTAAAAACCATCTTAAGTCGACACTTCGGCAGACCTGGACCCGAAATCAAAAGACCTTCTAAAGACTAATGTCAAAGTTAAAGGCACGAACACTACCCAGACAATTGTAAAAGATAAAGAAGGACTAAGTCAAAACCTTTCAACATGAAATGATACTTAAACAGTTAAAGAAGGTCCAACAGGTAAAATAACCGTATATTAACGACTATCATCAGAGAATACTAGGAAACATAAAGACACAATAGAGAACACTAGAAAGGTAAAAGTAAAGATTAAAATAACCAAACCGAAAAGAGAGAAACAAAGAACTACTCAGACCGATTACCAAACAGTTACAATAAATAGGAAAGTTTCTTGGTTGAAAACCGAAACAACTAAAAACGATACCAGAGAAAACAAAGAAAACGTAAATAAAGACGGGATTAAAAATTGTAAAGAAAGGAAGATGATTGGGACTCCAAGAAGTAAAGAAGGAAAAGATCAACGAAATCCACATCTCAATCAATAAATAAACTGAAAAAAGAACAAAGAACTACATACGGACATAATGATACCTGAAAGGGGAATTGTGACGAAAATATCACAGGGTGCCCAAACCCCAACAACACAAAAGTAAAAGTAAGCAAAGATACGTATTAAACTAAAAAAATTTTAAAGAAGACACTAAACAACCAATAAGTCGTCGCACAAAAAGTCGGAAGTATAAAACCTTAAAAATTATCAAAAAGTGGACATTAACTCTAGATTAGAATGACGTAACACCAGTCTTTTCTACGAACCTTACTTAAGTAAAGAAAAAAGAAAAGAAAAAAAAAAAAAAAAAAAACTTAAATAGCTCCGATCTAAATACCGAATCCTACACTACACAGGACCTCTTCCAAGGTATACACGAACTCTTTTTCCACTTTAAGTAATAAAACCCCACTTTACAGGATACCTATAGTCAATCCAGATTGACCAGATGACATAGTAAATTTCAAACACAAAGGAACAATTAAAAGACAAATAAACTAGATAAGTATCCACACGTACCTGTGGAATAGAAACTTTTTCCTCCGTTGTCATATGTTACCTAATTTCTGTTAGAGAAATTGTTCACCACGACCCTTTTGACCAGTTGGTGAACATTTTCATATTTTGATCTTGTGAGATTGTGGTATGTGTTTTTATTTGAGTTTTACCTAATTTCTAGACTTGTATTCTGTCCTTTGATATTTTGAGGATCTCCTCTTGTATCCGTTTTGTGAGAGGCTGTACGTAGTGTCGTCCTAGGAGATATTGGGTGGAGGTTCTTATAACCTTTATTTTCATTTTTAATTTTTTACCCTGGATTCATTTTAATTTTCGAAGACGTGTTGTTTCCTTTGATATTCGTTCTACTTTTCTGTCGGAAGTCTTACCCTCTTTTATTATCGTTTACTTCGTTGACTGTTTGTTGATTAGAGTTTTTATATGTTCGTTAGGACGTCGAGTTAAGGTTTGTTTTATTTACTGGGTTAGTTTTGTACCCGGTTTCTTGATTTATCTGTAAAGAGGTTTCTTCTGTGTCTACCGATTGCTTGTGTAATTTTCTACGAGTTGTAGTGAGTAATAGTCTCTTTACGTTTAGTTTTGGTGTTACTCCATGGTAAAGTGCGGTCAGTCTTACCGACGTCAGGTATTCAGGTGTTCGTTATTTACGACCTCTCCCACACCTCTTTTCCCCTGGGAGAATGTGACAACTAGCCTTACGTTTGATCATGTTGGTGATATCTCTTGTCGCACCTCTAAGGAATTTCTTGACGGAATACTGGGTCGTCAGAGTGACGATCCGTATGTGTGGCTCCTTTAGTCTTAACTTTCTCTGTGCACATGGGGTTACGAGTAGTGTCGTGACCAATATTATCGGTCCTGTACCTTCGTTGGATCTACAGGTAGTCGTCTACTTACCTATTCTTTCGACACCATGTATATGTGTTACCTCATAATGCGTCGGTAATTTTTTTATGTAAACTTAGTTAAAATTACTCCACCTACTTTGACCTCGACTAATATGTCTCACTTCATTCGGTCTTTCTTTTTGTGGCTATGTCATATGATTACGTATATATACCTTAAATCTTTCTACCATTGCTATTGGGACATACGTTCTGTCGTTTTCTCTGCGTCTACATATTCTGTCAGAAAGCCTGAGACACCCTCTCCCTCTCTCACCCTACAAAACCCTCTTACCGTAACTTTGTACATATTATAGTATATTATTTGCTTAGAAGCCAGGTCCCAGTTACATCCTATGTCCTACAAACCCCGACCACGTGACCCTACTGGGTCTCCCTACCATACCCCTCGATCCACCCTCCCCCCAAGTCCTACCCCTTGTACACATGTGGGCACCACCTAAGTACAACTACATACCGTTTTGGTTATGTTATCACATTTAATTAATCGGAGGTTAATTTTAAAAAAATTTTCTTTTAAAATTCCTAAAAGTTAAATACTAAATCTCGACTTTAATTCTAAATAATGAAGAACTACTCATTACACCTTTATTGAATCAAGATTGGACTTCTCGTGTATCACAAATTTGTTTTATTGTCTTACATTTACCTTAAACAGTAAGGTTACCTACTGAGTCACTTTTGACAAGTATTTCATTTAACCTTAGATTTATACATTAGGATCGTATCTAGAAAAGAAAAATTAACTCTTTTACTAACAGTTAATGATACGAGTCGTATGTATCCGAAGTGGTTAAATGTCTCTATGACGTGACTTTCGGTCCTTCGTGTAGTAAATGAGGGAGTCAAAATTTCATTGTGTTTCTTTTAAGGTTGTCTCTCCATCCAACGTACTTAATTTCTCTATGATAAGTGTGTGAAGTGGTAAGGAGTTTTTATAAGACCACGGAGCGTTTTCCTTGTTGTCGTAGATATGAATACCCTTTGAAAAACTTTAAGTTGGTTCAATAACCAAAGGAAGGAATTTCAAAGTACACTGATATGTTCTCTTATGACAACAAAGAAGAAAACTACGATGATAAAAATTTACTCAACCAGAGAAAGTGACAGTTCCTACGAATAAATTTCTTTCCGATCTTCTTCTTTCTTTTACTTTATGAAACCGTGAAAATGGTAGGAGGTGTTCCATTACAAGTAAGAGTCAGTTCTCGGTAACAGGAAATTTTATTTATGTGTTATGTTGTAGTGTTTGTAGTCTACTTTGTAAATTATCTCAAATCTCCGAAAATTGAAGTCACTTTTACATACTGAAAAAAAACTTTCTGGGACAACTTACAATAAGAATATCGTGAAAGACGGTAGAATGACACATAAGTCCCTAATCAGAAGGATTAGGGAGTAAAGGTGTATTCATTTTATATTTCGAAATAAATTACTACACTTTTTAGGAAACTATATTTTACCACGAACAACTTCATTATTGAACGACTTCAGTACATCTAAAAATTCTCTAGAGATATTTCAACATTTCTCATGGCATCAGATTATCGTTTAAAATCATACAAGTGTAAAAATTCCATACCACTGACACAAATTTATTAGGACCCACAAAACAAAATTATCTTTTTGTAGTTGAACTTAGGAGTATGACATTTTAACTCATTTTTAGTATGACTCAACAATTTCTACGTAAGTAGAAGAACTGACAGGATACTAACTCTGTTTGTCTTTATGTGATTTTCTAAATTCATGAATTAAATCACGATTTTATGTCTGATATTACTAGTAACGATCCGATAAAAGAGAGAGCAGTAGTAGTTGAATAATAAAAAAAAAGGAGGTAGAAGGAGAGAGGACATACACACATAGTAAGACACTACGCACCGGACACCTATTCGGTTTTTTTCAACTACGTCGTATTCATTTCAATTATACAAAAGGGAAAAATTGTGACAAAATGTGTTCCCGTAAACCAACAGGTTATAGTTTCTGTGTGAGATACTAGTTCCTTCTTGCCAATTTTAAAACGTGAAAAAAATCAATTGACATGAAAAATTTTTCACATTAATATATATATATATATATAAATTAACTTCCTATTAATGAAATGTCTTAAAACAACAAAAGACAGGTCTCCTTCTCCTGGATACATATGGATACCGACTAAGTGGAACTCCGAACTGTTATGGATATGAAAATTTCTAAGATCGGTTAAGTTGTAAAGGTGAATAACACTTCACTAGGGAACTACTGGTGTACATCTATGGGGTTAGGTATGTCCTTTACTTATTTCCTCCTTTCAAGTATGACTACCAAAATAAAAGGACAGTAAAGAAAGGAATATTTCAGGATGAAAAGGAGTAACAATTTTAATTCGACGAAAAAGTAAAGTTCACTCTTCGTAACTGAAACTCACACCTTATTTCCTTAATAAAACTTTCCTATATCACCATCAAGTGTTATTTGTTCTTTGGTAACTAGGTCTTTCTTGACTTTTACAGTCCTTTGAACCTTAGAAGTCCCTGAGATTATTGGTCTCAAGTCAAGTGGAGAGAAATCCTGTAACGTTCATTACGTAGAACTACTTTTCGTAAAGTCATGTTTAGTGTTTAAAGACTCTCTCGTTTCGACTGATAGGAATACACCTAGTCTGTTTGGTGAATATATATCTGTTATACCGGAACTTATTTTTATCGTCACATATTATACATGTAATACAGAAGAAGAGAAGAAACAAACACCACCAAGTAAAGTACGAGACCTATAATTAGAAAAGAGTACATATTTAAACTTTACTGAAGAGAGTCAGACACTGAACTACTAAACGAAGACTCCTGACCTAAAATACTTAAGTTCAAGAATTAAAATTACTTCGGGTTAAATAATTAAAAATAAACATCATGAGAAACAAAGGACGTATTGTAATAAAACCCGATATACTATATTGTTTCTATATAAGATGCATTTTAAGACATTATAGATATCACCAATTTAAGTCACAGTCTGAAATAAAACCCCCCGAGGTTTTAGTGACCTCTACCACTAACGTCGGTACTTTAATTTTCTGAGAATGAGGAACCTTCTGTTCAATACTGGTTGGATCTATCTTATAAGTTTTCGTCTCTGTAATGAAACGGTTGATTCCAGACAGATCGGTTCCGATATCAAAAAGGACACCAGTACATACCTACACTCTGAACCTGACACTTCCGTCTCGCGACTTCTTAACTACTAAAACTTGACACCACAACCTCTTCTGAGAACTCTCAGGGAACCTGACGTTCCTCTAAGTTGGTCAGGTAAGACTTCCTCTAGTTGGGACCCTAAAGAATCCTTCCTTACTACGATTTCGACTTTGGGGTCATGAAACCGGTGGAGTACGTTTCTCAACTGAGTAACCTTTTCTCAGACTACAACCCTCCCTAACCCCCGTCCTCCTCTTCCCCTGCTGGCTCCTACTCTACCGACCTACCGTAGTGACTGAGTTACCTGTGCTCAGACTCACTTGAGGCCCTCAACCATTACCTGTCCCTTCGGTCCGCACGACACTAAGTACCCCAGCGTTTCTCAACCTGTGCTGACTCGCTGACTTGACTTGACTTTACTTGACTTGACTCAGACAACAAAATCGAAAGTAAAACACAGATACTATGTATCTATATTTTAATTATAACCATATAGCCATACCGTGACCAATTAAAACGAAGGCGGTTTAAATGATTTGACTATTAAGAAAGAAATTTACTTAACGTAACAGAGAAAACGGTATTTAATTCACTTGGGACTAAGACCCTCCGTAACCCCCGTCCTCATCTCCCCTGCTGTCTCCTACTCTACCGACCTACCGTAGTGACTGAACTATGTGTACTGAAACCCACTTGAGGTCCTCAACCACTACCTGTCCCTCCGGACCATACGACATTAAGTACCCCAGCGTTTCTCAGCTTATCCTGACTCGCTGACTTGACCGACTAACTGACTTCACTTGTATCAACTGACAATGAAACAAAAAAGGTAAACAACTAAGCGAATTCGAAAGGAATTAATATGTGACGATGGTTTCTAAATTTCATTTGGAAATAAACACCATTAAGGAGTTATGTCAAGCCCAAGAGGTCTAAATATAATACATAGGATTGATACAATGGAAAGATAAATCTAAAATCCGAAAATGTCGGGAATTTAAAATATGATCCTGTAGACCGGAATTTTATAAAGTGCAAACCCTCTCCCCTCATTAATGTGTTATAGGACTTATACATCTTCTAATAGGTCAAAAGACATAAAAAGTCTAATCTCATCATTAAAACATAAAGTCAAATAAAAGATTTATCAGAAACTTTATAATGAATCTCATATAAGACAGATACATAATTAAAGTCCTATTGTAATTATTATACTTTATACCTAGAGTTATATATTAATAATTTAGTAAATCGTTCTATAGATAAAGGTTGAAATCCAAGTTTGAAATAGTCTGTATAAAACATCAAAATTCAAATGTCTAGAAGATACTGAGGAAAAAACTTTAAAAACAGTATTATTTATTAAAACTACGATGATATTTACCATAAAAGTATGTATTAAAGATAAAAGTGACTACATATCATTCTATTAACCGAAACATACAACTACAATCCTCGGACCTTACGTTTTCATTCTTCAATTCTCTATAGACGTCATTGTCCGTTTAAACCGGAATTTCATCTTTTACTTCGTCCCGTTTCCGATTATTTCTAAACGGTTCTCTTTCGTGACCAGTATCTTTCGTGGGAAAAGGTTGTTGTGTTCTCTTCTGAGATGTTTACCTGTAGTGGTCTACCATTCATTATAAGTAATATAAGAAACGTCGGTTTCTACCTCTTCGAGATATCTCAGTGGTTTTTATTCTGACCCTCAACCGATATCGTCTCTGGTACTTGAGGAATAACAGTTTAAGTCTGAATTTACCTTTTCATTCCTTTTGGTAATCTGGTAAGTCCATACTGGATTAAGTTTAGGGAATGTTAATATGTCACCTTCACTCTTTATCTAAGTTTCCTACTGTCCGTCTCATGGATTTCTTGATACCTACCTCCAAACACTGTAACATGTCCTCCTTCTTTAGTTCTGGTAAGGGTTCCTTTTCTTTACGTATGTCCGTTTTACCAACAGACTCCTCCGGAATGTTTATCGACACTCATCTTCTCTTCACTTTCCTTTTCCTCTTTTCCTTTCTTTACGAGTAAACTTACGTCTCAAGGTTTCTTATCGTTCCTCTCTATTCTTTCGGAAGGAGAAGTTAGTTACGTTTCTTTATTTCCTTTTGTTATCTTACCCTTTCTGATCTCTAGAAAAGTTCTTTTAATCTTCACGGTTCCCTTGTAAAGTATGTTTCTACCCGTGTCATTTGCTGTCTTTACCATACCTGGATTCTCTTCGTCTTCTATAATTCTCCACCTTTCTTACGTGTTTTCTTGACATGTTTTTTTCAGGAAATGTTGGCTCTATTAGTGCTTCTACACTAGTGAGTGGATCTCGGTCTATAGGACCTTACACTTCAGTTTACCTGGAATCCTTCGTAGTAATACTTGTTTCGATCAATCCACTACCTTAAGGTCAACTCGATAAAGTTTAGGATTTTCTACTATTACACTTTCACGATTTGAGTTATACGGTCGTTTAAACCTTTTGAGTCGTCACCGGTGTCCTGACCTTTTCCAGTCAAAAGTAAGGATTCTTTTCGTTACGGTTTCTTATGAGTTTAATGTTGTGTCAACGTGAGTAGAGTGTACGATCATTTCATTACGAGTTTTAAGAGGTTCGGTCCGAAGTCGTTATGCACTTGACACTTGAAGGACTACAAGTTCGACCAAAATCTTTTACGTCTCCTTGGTCTCTAGTTTAACGGTTGTAGGTGACCCAGTACCTTTTTCGTTCTCTCAAGGTCCTTTTGTAAATAAAGAAGAAATAACTGATACGGTTTCGGAAACTGACACACCTAGTGTTGTTTGATACCTGTTAAGACTGTCTCTACCCTTATGGTCTGGTGGAGTGGACGGAGAACTCTTTAGACATACGTACAGTCCTTCGTTGTCAATCTTGACCTGTACCTTGTTGTCTGACCAAGGTTTATCCCTTTCCTCATACAATTCTGACATATAACAGAGGGAAGAAGAAATTGCATATACGTCCCATGTAGTACTCTTTACGACCCGATATACTTTGTGTTCGACCTTAGTTCTAACAGTCCTCTTTATAGTTTTTGGAGTCTATACGTCTACTGTAGTGAAAATATTGTCTTTCGTTTCTTCTCGATTTCTCGGAGAACTACTTTCACTTTCTCCTCTAACTTTTTCAACCGAATTTTGAGTCGTAAATCTTTTGATTCTGGTACCGTAAACCAGGGTAGTGAAGTACCGTTTATCAACCCCTTTGTCACCTTTGTCACTGTCCGAAATAAAAAACCCGAGGTTTTAGTTACGTCTACCACTGACGTCGGAACTTTAATTTTCTGTAAACAAAGAACCTTCTTTTTAATACTGGTTGGATCTGTCGTATAATTTTTCGTTTCTGTAAGGAAACGGTTGTTTATTTACAGACGGATCGATTTCGATACCAAAAAGGTCATCAATACATACCTACACTCTCAACCTGATATTTCTTCCGACTCACTACTTCTTAACTATGTGTATATTTTAAAAAAATTTGATTTGGTAAACACTTACTTTTGTCCAGAACGGTTAGTCACAAATACGATAAACAGGAAACACGATAACTGACTGTCACTAAAAGTTTATGTCATAAAATAAGATTGGAGTCTTCTGTACTTAATTATAAAACGATAACCGTTTATAGACATTAAAAATTTTTATAAATTGTTTTATAATATCATGGACACTAAAATTGTCTACCTACATCGTTATCCATACCGTCCGTTTACATCCATATCTATGAGAAGTAGACTAATTTCATCAAAGAGGGATAATGTTCAATTAACTCTAATCAATATACATACTACTTAAATTATTTCATAAAAAGGTAGTAGATGTACTCTGTTATACGGAGAGAGGAAATAGAATATTTACAACATGTAATATGACTAACTAAAAGATTACCATTTAGGATAAGTGGGAGGACCCTAATAGACGAGAACCTGTATTAATTATTAGATAAAATATATAACAATCTAGGGTAAACAATTATAAATCCCAAAAATGTATATACAGTTACTCGGAGTCACACATGAATTAATATTAAAGATATTATAGAAAAATTTAAAAATCATATTTTTAAAATAACCAGAGTACTTGATTCAAACACTAAATTGAAAATGAGAGTTCTTCTTACACAACATTCTAATCATAATAAAGAAGGAGCTGACCTTTCTAGATAGGCACTGTGACCGATAGAACGGATTTAAATTTCTCAAACAAAATAAACCCTACCTTTACTAAAAAGTTAACATCTAAGTAATAGGAATTGTCCATATCCCTATAAGTTGTAAAAGTGAAGATTACCTTCAAAACCGTTTAACGTATCTTTTAATAGGTAAACGGGATACATACATAAACAAAAGTATCCGAGGAGACAGGTACCCTAAAGGGTCCTTTCATATTACCTCACCCATCAGTAAGAAAAGAGGTCCCCTAGAAAGATTAGGTCCCTGACTTGGGTTCAGAGCATGTAACGTCTGTATAATAAATGGTAGACTAGGTGGTTCCTTCGGGGGTAGTATTTGTACAAAAAATGTTATAAAATAATAATTAAAACTATACCAATATTAAGGTATAAGGACGTGTCACGAAGGCCAAGACGTCCTCACTGATTATGTCTATGTTAATAGAGAAGTCCTAGATTATCTCTATATTAACGTCGTACTAAACTTCATAAGTATATTAAGTAGTAAGTTTAAAGAGATTTATTAGTCTTACAGACAAGCTGAAATATCATGTGATTTTACTCTTCACAATGATTAAACAAGTTTCTTTAACGTAGACAAATACACGAACTACGACCTTCCTACGGTCTATTGTAAAGTGACAGTTAGGACGAAACATGTCTCGGTCTATATCACGTAAAGTTCCTTTTTTTTTAGTAGAAAATACATTTACTCAAACATCAACTGACATAGTATCACATAAGTTTTAGAGGTAATTTATATACTTTGTATAAATTTATGGATCTTAAAATCATATAAAAAATTGATGATGATTTGGAGAGTCAAGTCAAGTCAACGAGTCAGTACAGACTGAGAAACGCTAGGGTACTTAACGTCGTACGGTCCGGAGGGACAGGTACTGGTTGAGGGTCTCAAGTGAGTTTGAGTGTAGGTAGTTCAGCCACTACGGTAGGTCTGTAGAGTAGGAACCAGCAGGGGAAGAGGACGGGGGTTAGGGAGGGTCGTAGTGTCAGAAAAGGTTACTCAGTTGAGAAGTGTACTCCACCGGTTTCATGACCTCAAAGTCAAAATCGTAGTAAGGAAGATTTCTTTAGGGTCCCTACTAGAGGAATTCTTACCTTACCAACCTAGAGGAACGTCAGGTTCCCTGAGAGTTCTCAGAAGTTGCGGTATTAAGTTTTCGTAGTTAAGAAGACGCAAGTTGAAAGGAGTGTCTGGTTGATAGTGTAGGTATGTACTGATAACCTTTTTTGTATCGGAACTTATCTATCTGAAAACAACTGTTTCATTACAGAGACGAAAACTTATACGATAGATCCAACCAGTATTGAAAGGAAGGTTCCTTATTTGCAGAAAATTAAAGTACCGACGTCAGTGGTAGACGTCACTAAAACCTCGGGGGTTTTTATTTCAGACTGTGACAAAGGTAACAAAGGGGTAGATAAATGGTACTTCACTACCCTGGTCTACGGTACTAGAAGCAAAAGACTTACAACTCCAAATTCGGTTGAAAAAGTGAGAAGAGAAAATGAAAGTAGTACTCCGAAAAATCAAGGAGAAGTGAAAGACGGTATTCCCACTACAGTAGACGTATAGATTCCAATAACTATAAAGAGGGCCGTTAGAATTAAGGTCGAACACGAAGAAGGTCAGGTCGTAAAGAGTACTACATGAGACGTATGTTCATTCAATTTATTCATCCCACTATTATATCTCGGAACTGCATGAGGAAAAGGATAACCCTTGGTCAGACAACAAGGTAAAGGTCAAGATTGACAACGAAGGACTGGACGTATATACAAAGAGTTCTCAGTCCAGTCCACTAGACCATACGGGTAGAGAAAGTCTTAAAAGGTGTCAAATAACACTAGGTGTGAAAGTTTCCGAAACCGTATCAGTTCTTTCGTCTTTATCTACAAAAAGACCTTGAGAGAACGAAAAAGTTACTAAGTCCTCTACAACCGTTAAACTAAAGACCAAGGAGACGGAAAAGATTTTAGTCGAACTTGTAGACCTTCAAGTACCAAGTACGTAACGACTTCGGACCGAACCTCTTAAAACTCGTAATGAAATGATCACACACTCTACTCACGTTAACACGCCATGAATCTCATAAGAAACCGCGACGGAAAGAAACCCTAACCTTAATTTTGACTGAAAAAGGGCAGGACACCGGTGACGACTTTAAAGGTTTAAACGACCGTATAATTGACATCGTGAAAGTGTCGTAGTAGAAAGTCCTAAACTTTATCGAGTTGACCTTAAGGTAGTGGAGGTGATCGAAACAAGCATCACTACGAAAGATTCCGGGTGAACTGAAGTGTAAGGTCCTATACACCGAGATCTACTCACTAGTGTGGTGGTACTAATAGACCCAGTACTTCTAGAAAAAACATGTCAAGAAGACACATAAGAACGGTGGAGAAGAATTATAGAAGACGAAGACAATCCAGGTATGGTAAAGACAGGAAATAGCTCGGGTAGAAACGTACTTAACAAGGGAACCATAGAGATTAAAAGAACTTCTCTAGAGATTAGAAAGGGTAAGACAACAGAAGGAGATAAAGAAACGTACACTGACAACTATCTTCGTTCCAGGCTACGACATTTCCCGTTATACCGTATCCTTGGACTTTNACTACGAAAGATTCCGGGTGAACTGAAGTGTAAGGTCCTATACACCGAGATCCACTCACTAGTGTGGTGGTACTAATAGACCCAGCACTTCTAGAAAAAACATGTCAAGAAGACACATAAGAACGGTGGAGAAGAATTATAGAAGACGAAGACAATCCAGGTATGGTAAAGACAGGAAATAGCTCGGGTAGAAACGTACTTAACAGGGGAACCATAGAGATTAAAAGAACTTCTCTAGAGATTAGAAAGGGTAAGACAACAGAAGGAGATAAAGAAACGTACACTGACAACTATCTTCGTTCCAGGCTACAACATTTCTCGTTATACCGTATCCTTGGACTTTACAATCCAGGTACTTAGTTCCGTTTAACCTTCACCAATTTGTCCTCTACTGTTCTCACTTGCAACTGTAAGATCCTTAGTCTCTTGATTTTACCTGACCTTACCCACTTAAATTGAGTCTACTGGTAATATAGATGATGACACCCGTCCTTAGGGAATCTGCTTTACCTCATCAGTAGTACCAGCTGTTTTCTCAGGCTTTACCTCATGAACCTACGTCAGAGTTTTTACTGTCTTACTAGACAAGTAAAGGTTCCGTTCGGTAAGTCATAGTGTCATTAGGTTCAGATACGGGGTTGGTCATTGTGACTTCTTCGACTTCAACTTGTCAAGATACTTCTGGATGTTCTAGAAAATCTTGATTGTAGGTTTTTTCTACAGGAAAAGTAATATCCCCTAACCTTACGTTTTCATTCTTCAGTTCTTTGTGGACCTCAATGTCCATTTAAACCGGAACCTTATGCCTTACTTCATCCCGTTTCCAATTATCTCAAAACGGTTCTCTTGCGTGATCAGTATCGTTTGTGGGAGAAGGTTGTTGGGTTCTCTTCTGAGATGTGTACCTGTAGTGGTCTACCAGTTGTGGTTTTAATCTTACTAATATAAGAAACGTCGGTTTCTACCTCTTCGAGATATGTCAGTCGTTTTTGTTCTGACCCTCTACTGACACCGAGTCTAGTACTTGAGGAATAACGGTTTAAGTTTGAATTTAAATTCTTTCATTCCTTTTGGTGATCAGGTAAGTCTATACTGGATTTAGTTTAGGCAATACTAATATGTCACCTTCACTCTTTATATAAATTACCTGATCTAGACTATGTATCTCATGGACTACTTGATACTTACCTCCAAGTACTGTAACATATCCTCTGTCCCTAGTTCTATTAAGGGCACCTTTTCTTTACGTTTTTTCGTTTTACCGACAGACCCCTCCGGAATGTTTATCGACACTTTTCTTCTCTTCACTTTTCGTTTCCTCTTTTCCTTTCTATATTCGTAGACTTACGTCTCAAGGTTTCTTATCGTTCCTCTCTATTCTTTCGGAAAGAGTCATTTGGAGATGTGGTATTGTTTTTCCTGAAATCCTTTACAATTTCGGGTCTTTTAACAATGTAATATCACAAAAGTAAACTATAGAACTTAATGTCTTCTAAAAATCATTTAAGTCTAGTAAAGGGTTTCATAAGAAACCTACACCCATTGAAACCTTGAACTCTATTATCATTATTATTTTATTATTATTTGTTAGTTTGTTATAATAAAAGATTGTAATAATTTGTGAAAGTTATACGGTTTATAAACGATTTGTAAAATACATTTCGTAAGTATAAATTATTTAAGACTCATCAATCTCCATTTACGACAATTATAAGTAAAAGACATGTACTCCGTTGTCTAAATTCGTACAAGTAACCGAGTAGATTTCAAAGTTTCTCCTGAAGGGACCACCGAGTCTGACATTTCTCGGACGGATGTTACCCTCTGGACCTAAACTGGGGCCCCAGTCCTTCTAGGGGACCTCTTCCTTTACCGTTGGGTGAGGTCATGAGAACGAACCTTTTAGGGGACCTACATCCGAGCACTAGCCGATATCAGACACCCTAACGTTTTTAAGCCTGTACTGACTCGCTGAAGTGAAAGTGAAAAGTGAAAGTTTCAGAGTTTCGATCATTCACGACCACAAAATACTGTTGTCTTTATGGTTCGTGATGGCGGACTGACATCACCAGTATTGAGAACATCTGTTTGACATCGTCTTGACCTGTCCACACAAAAAATCTGACTACATAACAAATCGGTTAATTAAGGAGCATCACCTTCTTAAATACTAGAAAGACATAGTCAAGGAACCCTTTTCCTTTCTGTCCCCCTTCCAAGTCAATCGATATTTTATTATCTGTAGGACATTGGCTACTCTCACTTTCTCCGGGGGATCTAAATTTCTATTAGTCAATTTGTCTTAAATCGTTTTCGAGGATCTCTTCTTTTACCGTTGGGTGAGGTTATCAGAACGTACCTTTTCAGGTACCTGTCTCCTCGGGTCGTCCGATGTCAGTTACCTCGGTGTTTCTCAGTCTGTGCTGACTCTTTGACTCGTGTCGTTTCTGTGGTGAGATCCATATCCATCACAATCAAAGAGTTAACTCAAACGATCTAAATAAAGGGTTATCTTTTTAAGTGTGTATAAATCAAACCTTCTTTCCCTTTATTTGAGTTTCTGAATCTACTGAAAAAATTTTTATACGGATCTAATAAGTTCAATTAAAATCTCCGTCACTAAGGAACGTTAAACTAAAGTTTTGTTAAGAGGATTTAATTCTATTAACTCTAGTCAGTCCAACAAAGGATCTGTTATTTGAAGGTCTCTACAAAAGATTTTATGCTTTTTCTGTCAGAAGTAAGAATAAAGTCCAATGAAAACTCGTACGTTTGTAGATTTACTTTTTTTTTTAATCATAAGGACTTTAATTTTACATAATTTTTTTTGTGTTTTGAATTTTTACTGTTTTGGTTTTAGAGGGTGATATTCCTTAAGAAGGACGTGAGTATGTGATTTTTTTGTTCCTGTAAAACTCTTATCATCTTCCACCGGTTACTGTTTGTAGGGTAACGACGTTTATAACCAACTATAAAATATATCGCACCTCAGTGTCGTAAGACGATACTTTAATCTTCGTTTTGAAGAGAACCCTTTTATAAACTCATTACTCAAAACTAAAGTTTTAATGTAAACTTACTCTTCCACCTGAAAATTACCTTGAAACTATTACATGTACGTACATAACACAAATAGACATAAAACACGTTTCTAAATTAGTCTCTACGAACTGAGTTTCTTGTCTACCTTTGAAATAAATTTAAATCTCTTTTACTTATACTGTACGACCCGAGTTATTTCGTTAAATTTACAAAAGGTAGGATGTACGTAAAATAAATTACTATATCAGTTGAATCCTTAAGATTTTATCACTGTTGTGATTGATATTTTGATGACTGAGATAGACACAGAGCACATACGTATTCGGATTTTTACACACGGTTCTTCTACCTTTAACAGTACTACAACAGGTTTCCTAAAATTCAAAGTAATGACTAACTAATCCAATGAAAAACAACAACAATTCAGATTGGACAGGGTGTTTTCTACTTATTTAGTGATTACTCAAGTCTATCTCCTTTCGCTTCCACGTCCAAGTTACGTTTCTACTCTTACATAAAAGTTGTTCAGGGGTTACCTCAAAAGTACCCAAGATCGTCGGAGTTCTACGGTTTAAAGAGAGGTAATAAGTGTAAGAAACGTAAGAAACAATAACAATACATAAGGTAAGGGACCAAATCATAGGTTTCAATTTGTCTTCAATAAAAACGAAACGGAGTTAAAATTATGGTATTTCTCTACTTTATATTTTTGTAAAAAGAAAGTCTATGAAATAAATAAATAATACAGTATCGAGGTATACTGTATTATCTACACTTTCTTAGATTTTATGAATATATTGATATATTTTTAATTTTTATTTCATCATAATCATTAATAATAATAATAATAATTACCCGAAGAGTCTACCGACATTACCACTTCTTAGATGGATGGTTACGTCTTCTGAGTTCTCTATATCTAAGATAGGGACCCAACCCTTCTAGAGAACCTCATCCTTTACCGTTGGGTGAGGTCATAAGAACGAATCCTTTAGGGTACCTGTCTCCTCAGCTACTTCAACGTCTCAACCTGTACTGGTTTGTATGTATATATGTATGTATGTATTACAAATAGGTTCAATTTTTGTCATACATTCCTAGAAACTATTATCATCTCCCAATCATAATCTGGTCGGAAACGTCTTCTTTGTTAATATATGAGACTTGTTATGAACTTTTCGTTATAAATTTCCATGAGTCAAGTCAAATCAAGTCAAGTCAGTGAGTCAGCACAGACTGAGAAACGTTGGGGTACTTAACGTCGTGCGGTCCTGAGGGACAGGGAGTTGTTGAGGGCCTCAAGTGAGTTTTGAGTGCAGGTAACTCAGGCACTACGGTAGGTCGTTAGAGTAGGAGACAGTAGGGGAAAAGGAGGACGGGGGTTAGGGAGGGTCGTAGTCTTGGAAAAGGTTACTCAGTTGATAAGCGTACTCCACCGGTTTCATGACCTCAAAGTCGAAATCGTAGTAAGGAAGGTTTTTTTAGTTTCCCTACTAGAGGAAGTCTTACTTGACCAACCTAGAGGAACGTCAGGTTCCCTGAGAGTTCTCAAAAGAGGTTGTGGTGTCAAGTTTTCGTAATTAAGAAACCGTGAGTCGAAAGAAGTGTCAGGTTGATAGTGTAGGTATGTACTGGTGACCTTTTTGGTATCCGAACTGATCTGCCTGGAAACAACCGTTTCATTACAGAGACGAAAACTTATACGATGGATCCAACCAGTATTGAAAAGAAGGTTCCTCATTCACAGAAAATTAAAATACCGACGTTAGTGGTAGACCTCACTAAAACCTCGGGTTTTTTTATTTCAGATTGTGACAAAGGTGACAAAGAGGTAGATAACGGGTACTTCACTACCCTGAAATACGGTAATAGAAACAAAAGACTTACAACTCGAAATTTGGTTAAAAAAATTGAGAGGTGACAGTGAAAGTAGTTCTCCGAAAAAATAAAAAAACATAAATAAAATAAAATAAAAAATAAAATAAATTAAAATTAAAAATGAAATAAAATGAAATGTTATGACATAACCAAAACGGTATGTAACTGTACTTAGGTGGTGCCCACATGTACGCAAGGGTTTATACTTGCAGGGAGGGTGGAGGGAGGGGTATTGTAGAGAGAACCAGTAGGGGCACGTGGTCGGGGTTCGTACGACATAGGACGTAGTCTGTATCTGACCGCCAAGCAAAGAATGTACTATCATATGTACAAAGTTGCGGTAAGAGGGTTTAGTAGGGTGGGAGAGGGAGAGGGAGACTCACGTTTTCAGACGAGATGTGTAGGCACAGAGAAAACGACCGAACGTATGTCCCAGTAGTAACGGTAGAAAGATTTAGGGTATATATACACAATCATATGACATAACCACAAAAAGAAAGACCGAATGAAGTGAGGTATTAACCGAGGTCAAAGTAGGTGGAGTAATCTTGACTAAGTTTACTTAGGAAAAATTACCGACTCATTATGACGTAACACATATACATGGTGTCGAAAGAATAGGTAAGTAGACGACTACCTGTAGATCCAACAAAGGTACAGGACCGATAATATTTGTCACGACACTACTTGTAACCCCATGTACACAGAGAAAGTTAAGACCAAAGGAGTCACACATACGGGCCTTCACCCTAACGACCCAGTATTCCGTGAAGATAAACGTTAAAAAATTCCTTAGAGGTGTGACAAGAGGTGTCACCGATTATGATCAAACGTAAGGGTGGTTGTCACATCCTCCCAAGGGTAAAGAGGTGTGGGAGAGGTCGTAAATAACGAATGTCTGAAAACCTAGTGTCTGTAAGACTGACCACACTTCACCATGGAGTAACACCAAAACTAAACGTAAAGAGATTATTTCTCACTACAACTCGTAGAAAAGTACACAAACAATCGATAGGTATACAGAAGAAACCTTTTTACAGATAAATCTAAAAATCAAGGAGAAGTAAAAGACGGTATTCCCACCACAGTAGACGTATAGACTCCAATAACTATAAAGAGGACCGTTAGATCTAAGGTCGAACACGAAGAAGGTCGGGTCGAAAAGAGTACTACGTGAGACGTATATTTAATTTATTCGTCCCACTGTCATATGTCGGAACTACATCAGGAAAAGGATAAACCTTGGTCAGACAACAAGGTACAGGTCAAGATTGACAACGAAGGACTGGACGTATATCCAAAGAGTTCTCCGTCCAGTCCACCAGACCATAAGGGTTGAGAAGGTCTTAAAAGGTATCAAATAACACTAGGTGTGTCAGTTTCCGAAACCGTATCAGTTATTTCGTCTTTATCTACAAAAAGACCTTGAGAGAACGAAAAAGGTACTGGGTCGCCTACAACCGTTAAACTAGAGACCAAGGAGACGGAAAAGATTTTGATCGAACTTGTAGACCTTAAAGTACCAAGTGCATAACGACTTCGTACTGAACCTCTTGAAACTCGTAATGAAGTGATCGTACACCTTACTCACGTTAACACGTCATCAAACTCGTAAGATCTTTCACTGTCTGTCTTTAAATTTCCACAAACTGGTTTCCATTGATGTGACTCACTCTAGATGATATACTTTAGAAGACTCCCGTGAGAGTGTCAGGTACAACGAGTTACGTGTATCTTAACTTCGTCTTTTGTAGTTTGAAACCAAACTCTATAATCTTCTACTATCTGAATCTTCCGTTGGTCTCACCGTCATTCAACTCTTCTCTTTAGGGTATTTCCTTCCTCCACATCGTCTTCCTCAGGGGTTTGTATGTAAGTTCGGGACGGGTTTAGGAATCTGATGTGGATTTGACACGTATGTATTCCCTGCAAAGTTCTAAGAGTCATTTTTCAGTGTCGTCTTCCGATTTTCTTCTCTCTCGATGTTATGTTACTGTCAAAACTAAAAACTCAAGTCCATTCAAAAATTTAATGATTTGTTTCAAGTTATGTTAATTCTCCTTGTATCTCATAAAATATATCACGAATCAGTGAATCAGAACAGGTTGAGAAGCACTGGGTTCCTTGTCCCTTTTCAGTGGTTATAAATTTTCATCAACTCTCTGATGTTTGACCTCCAACTGAAATATATATTTATACTATTATTTTAACTAAATTACCCCTTAGATATTTTGTATCTTTAGTATATATACCTTTAGATTTTAGTTTTAAATGTTATTAATTTCAGTCTCAAATGGTCGATCCGAATAGTGTCTAGTGTCTCTCTTCTTTTTTTCGATTTTAAGCTCCGTTTGGATACTTTTACTAGGTCAGACTTCTTGTATTTCCCTTCTTGGACACACCACTGTACCGAACTCTACACCCTCGTACCCGGTCGACTCCTTCCTAGTTGTGCCCTCTCTCCTGGTCAATTTCATCAGTTCGGACTCGTCCCATTACTCCCACGTCTACATAAATCTTTCCTCATTGTCTTCATCAGTTAGTACACACATAATATCTTTCACAAACATACCCTTTCGACAGGTTGTCCTCTATAATTCCGGGTTCACTTCGTACTACCCGGAGTAGAAATACTTTCTACCGACTTTGTTCAACAACCTTGGACTCACCCACGAAGGTGGACCCTTCGTTAGGTTGTACTCAACCACCTCGGGAACGTCTACACCCTTTGAGGGAAGGAGATGACTTACGTAAACGGATCCTGTCACTTTTTGTTAAAAGTTTAAAACAAAACCGGTATGAGACACCTAGTAGACGTATAGACTGACGTATAGGACTTCCTTTAGTCAGGACCTACAAGTAACCTTCCTGACTACGACTTCGAGGTTATGAAATTGGTGGACGACACTTCCTGACTATGTAACCTTTTCTGGGACTACGACCCTTTCTAACTTCTGTCCTCCTCTTCCCCTGTTATCTCCTACTCTACCAAGTCACCGTAGTGGTTGAGCTACCTGTACTCAAACTCGTTCGAGGTCCTCAACCACTACTTGTTCCTTCGGACCGTACGACGTCAGGTACCCCAGCGTTTTTCGACCTGTATTGACTCACTGACTTGACTTGACTTGACACTTAATACGAACAAATCACAGAACCAATGTATATAGGTCAAATGGTTTAGAAATGTAGTGATAAATTTCTTCACTCTTTCTACACAAAGTCTCTATTGAAGGGGAACTATTGTGTCCTTCTTTCTATCCTGATCTTGAATGAAGAAAACTTAAAATCACGTTACGGGAAGAGTGATGATGGTTTAACACGAAATTGTAATCGGGAGATCAATGATTAATATTTTATTGACACAATTATTTATCATTTTATACTAAAAGATTCAAATAGAACTAATACAGTTAAGTATAAAAGTCGAGTTCCTGGAGAGTCAACGGGTGACTTCTAGTCTTTTACAAGAAAAGATACTACGAAATGTTTAAGTTCTGAAAAGTACGTAACGGTTGAAATTACTTTTAATTGTATCTGATTAATGTAAACATAACGTAAAAATATTCTCTTTACCCAATATTTAATTTCATCTTTTCTTAAATATTCTATGTATAAATACTGTACATATGTTCTTATAAGTCGATCAACTCTCCTTGAAAAGTTGTTAAATTATCTAATCCGACAAGTTTTATGCTCATTATGTCTCACTTTTTATACCTGGATAAAGAGATTTCGAAAACCTGTTAAACCCTTATGTTTAAATGATCGTTAATTTTCTACGAATGAGGAACCTTCCTTTCAATACTGGTTGTCTCCGTCGTATAATTTTTCGTCTCTGTAATGAAACATTTATTTCCAGGTAGATCAGTTCCGATACCAAAAAGATCACCAGTACATACCTACACTCTCAACCTGATATTTTTTTCGACTCAAGTCTTCTTAACTGTGAAAACTTGACACCTCAACCTTTTCTGAGAACTCGCAGGGAACCTGACGTTCCTCTAGGTTGGTCAGGTAGGATTTCCACTAGTCAGGACTCACGAGTAACATTCCTGACTACGACTTTGACTTTGAGGTTATGAAATCAGTGGACTACGTTTTTTGACTGAGTAACCTTTTCTGGGACTACGACCCTTTCTAACTTCCGTCCTCCTCTTCTACTGCTGTTTCCTATTCCAACAACCTACCGTAGTGGCTGAGTTACTTATACCCAAACCCACCTGAGGCCCTCAACCACTACCTGCCCCTCCGGACCGCACGACGTCAAGTATCCCAACGTTGTTCAACCTGTACTGACTTGTTGATTTGACTTCAGTGACTTAAATGATCGACTTTACTTCAAACCCAACATTGAAATTAATGACTGATGAGGAAGTCAGTCAAGGAGTTTTCTTAATTTTTGTCCCAAGATTTATAAAACTGTCACAGAACTCTCCCTATAAATCCCCATCCTTGAAGACATTGGATTTTTTCACAGTCGTTAAGATTTATAGAAGAGGGATCTCTAAGTGAAATTGTCACGAGGGATAGGTGAAAATATTATAGGAAGACAGAATTAGAAATATATGTAAAATGTTTAAAGGACAAAATGACAGAATAAGGGTGGTTCATGAAAAAAGAGTTCTAATAAAATACCGAAATACTATTTAAAAGTCCATACAAGTATATAGGTACATGACCTGTTGGCTGAGTCTGGTTATTTTCACCTGATAAAATGACAAGTGGAAATAGTACGTAGACGGTACATGAGTCCTGAGAGTAGGACGAAAACCTGATAAGACTTTGAGAGTTTACCATTTAAAGTATATATGACAGGTTACCGTGGGTTGAGGTCATGAGAACGGACCTTTTAGGGTACCTACCTCCTCGGAGTACCCGACGTCAGGTACCCCAGCGATTCTCAGCCTGTACTGACTCGCTGAAGTGAAAGTGAAAAGTGAAAGTGCGTAACCTCTTCCTTGACCGTTGGGTGAGGTCACAAGAACGGACCTCTTAGGGTCCCTGCCCCCTCGGACCACCCGACGACAGCTACCCCAGCGTGCCTCAGCTTGTGCTGACTTCGCTGAATCGTCGTCGTCGTCGTCAGGTATGTATGGTTCGAGTTGATTTTGTAAAATTTAAATATTGATTTTGTGTAAAGAGAGCAAACTTAAATAGATTGAGAAATTCCTTTATTGGTAGACAACACCATAAATCAGTGAGTCAATGCAGGTTGAGAAACGTTGACGTACTTGACGTCGTACGGTCCAAAGGGACAGGAAGTGATAAAAGGGTCTCAAACGAGTTTGAGTATAGACAACTCGACTACTACGGTAGGGTGGTAGAGTAGGAGACACCGGAGGAAGAGGAGAACGGGAGACAGAACGGGTCGTAGTCCCAGAAAAAGTTACTCAACCGAGAAGTGTAGTCCACTGGTTTCATAACCTCGAAGTCGTAGTCGGGAAGGTCATTTCCCGAAGGTTTCGGGAAGTCCCAACTAAAGGAAATCCTAACTGACCAAACTAGAGGAACGACAGGTTCCCTGAGAGTTCTCAGAAGAGGTCGTGGTGTCAAACTTTCGTAGTTAATAGGCTACGGAGGAAAGAACAGGTCGAGAGTGTAGACATGTACTGATGACCTTTTTAGTATCGAAACTGATATGTCTGAATCAACCGTTTCACTTTAGAGACGAAAATTTCAGTAACTATTCCAAACAGTATTGAAAAGAAGGTTACTTGTTTGTAGAAAATTAAAGTACCGTCGTCAGTGGTAGACGTCACTAAACCCTCGGTTTCTTTTATTTTAGACAGTGACAAAGGTGAAAACAAGGGTAGATGAACGATACTTCAGAACGCTGGTTTACGGTAATAGAAGTAAAAAACTTACAACCCAAAATTCGGTCGAAAAAGTGAGAGGAGAAAGTGGAAGGAGTTCTCCGAGAAATGAAGGAGGAACGAGAGACGGTAATCCCACCATAGTAGACGTATAGACTCCAATAACTATAAAGAGGGTGTCAGAACTAAGGTCGAACACTAAGTAGGTTCGACCTTAAGTAGTCATCAAGTATACTACATAAGATGTATATTCAATTTATTCGTCCCACTGTTATGTGTCGGAACTGTATGAGGAAAGGTTAAAAGTTGGTGAAACAACAAAGAACAGGTCAAGATTGACAACGAAGAACTGGACATATGTTTAAAGAGTCCTTCGTCTATTCCACCAGAGTATAAGGGTAAAGAACTTCCTAAAAGGTGTAAAACAGAACTAGGTGTGTCAGTTTTCGAAATCATGTCAGTTACTTCGTCTTCATCTAAAAAAAGATCTTAAGAGAACCGAAAAGACACTAAGTTACACGCAACCGTTAAACTATAGAACAAGGAGACAGAAAAGACTTAGGTCGGACTCGTAGATGTTCAAGAACCAAGTGCATGATAACTTGGGATGTAACTTCCTAAAACTCGTAGTGGAAAGATCATACACTTTACTCAGGTTAAAACACCGTCAAACTTGTAACAAGCCGTAACGGGAAGAAACTCTAACCTTGTGTTTGACTGGAAATGGTTAGGACACCAGTGGTAACTCAAAAGGTTTAAAAGGTTGTATAACTCACGTCGTGAAATTGTCGTAGTAAAAATCCTAAACTTTATACTAGTCACGATTTAGCACTCTTTTACTTAACATTGGATGGGGGTCGTATAGTAGTAATATTTACTACTCATATAAACGAGTGTTATTCATCAAACTTTACGGTTCTAAAGTAGATTCCATAAACTTTTCCACAGTAGGAAGGACCAATTTAAAAGTTAATCATCGGCGTTAATAAGATCCTAACCAAGACTACCCCTACTCATATCAACACTCGTGTACAATTAAAAAAAAAAAAAATTGTCTGAGATCAACCTTCCTGATCGAAGAAAAAGGTCTCATTGAGTTGTAACAAAGGTAGTTTATTCATGAAGTGAACTCTTTTTCGTATGTAGGTGAAGTCACCTTCATTCCGGGTACTCCCTTGTCTCACTTTTGTTTACTTCCACCCTCTTTGTACATATACTGGATCACAAAGAGAAATAAAAATATAATTACATGGGTCAAGACTAATAAACGTGAACAAACAGATATTAGTACTACGGAGTCCGAAACTTATGGAAGGAGGAACTTGATTGTATGGGCTCATGATACCTCAGAAATGAAGAAAGGACTGTTTGGTATAAGTAGGTTTTTTGGATACGATTAATGGATAAATAGGTAGACTTACGTGGGGAAATAAAAAAGTACTGGTACGACGTATTTGCTCTGACATTTGAATTCTTTAAGATGTGGGAAAATAAATCTGACGTGTTAGATATCACTTGCCTACGATTCTACGATAATCTTTATTTAATTAACAATCTTTTATCACTTTTGTCTCATCCCGTTAAAGTACAAAAATTTTTTATGTGTCTTCATATACAAATCTAATGTTCTGTACACGTTATCAATTACAAAAGTCTTTATGTAAAAGACGAAAAAACCAGTACTTATGTATATAGTCTTAAAAATTAGGTATTTTCTTTCCTTAGACTTTCGTTCGTACACTTGGGAAGGAACGCTATGGTCTCGGCTTAGACGTCTCGTCTTTCCTCCGAACATTACTCTGTAATCAACACTCTTTTCTGTGCTGCCCGTCAAAGGACTGTCTTCGGACTCTAAATTAGTGGGCTTCGTCGAAGACGTCGGCGACGGTTCCACACGACCGAAGCGGTACTCCCTCGTCCTACGGACAGTTCGGGCGTCACTTCGTTTGCTTAACCACGGTTGCGCGACGGAACACCTGTTTCCGACTGCGAGTTCGCGGTAAATATAGGCAAGGTGTGTAAAACTAGCACACAACACAATAGACGTCTTTTATGGCTCGGACATATAGTGATGTTTCCCTGTAGATCACTTCCCTTTTAATGATAATTTAGATATCTTTCCTCCTTTTACGAAGAAGTCCCAAATTCGACGTCCAGTCTGGGAACGGGGATTCATTTCGTTTCTAGATACAACTTGTATGTAGTTCTTAAAGATTCGAAGTTTCCTTATGTTAATTTTGTAAAAATAAACTATTACCTCGTCGTTATCATTCTTAACATAGTAGACACATTATAACATTATGGAAGTTTATAATCGTTCGGGAATTCAGTGTGACGAACACACTGGAACTTGTTCATTGAATTGGAAAATCGACCAAAGGATCAACCCTTTCACCTATTTTCTTGGAGAGAGTGACGGATAATCTCTTCATTTAATCTAGTAGATACATTTCCGGGTCATATACTTTCCACGAATTCTGTTTACTCCAGAGGAAAGTAAAGTATCTTAATCTCATTTTAGGGTCTAATGGGTAAGGATAAGTCCCAGAGTTGTAGATAAATAACATTAGAAGTCTCGGTAAGTTATTTATGAACGTACTAATTACAGTATATACTTGTTCACACACAAGGTCAAGAGTGGGAGACGACCCTTTTACACCGAAATCTTACCTACTGTCTTCTCCCGTCTTCGTCCTCCCATAAATCTCGTAACCTTTATTTTGACTAATTTGAATCCCAAAAGTGAATATAAAGTTTACTAGAACTATTTATGTCTTAATACACTTGAAGACTCATAGATCTTAACGGTCTTACAATATAAAAAATGAAATATTCAAATATTTTTTATTATAAGTTTTATAATCGATAGTCTGAACTCTTAATGTTACACGAGACACATTATCTATGAAATTATACGAAATTATATAATAGACTGGATTAAAAGTATTGGTTTACTATATAGAAAGAGATATACTGTACATACACACATATATACATACACACATATGTCAGAATAGTGAATTCTGATATTCTCTACAAAATGATTCGGTCTCTAATTTGATCCCATACAAATAGAATTCTCCACTACGGTAAAGAAATATTACAAGGACATGACGTCTGTGTAATTTCAACCTTACCCCGACCACTAACTTTCGTCTTATCACGTAATTCACTGATGTGACTTAAACTATATGAATATCTTGACTCTGGGAGAGAATCAAATCACACTTTTTAACAGTGATATATGAGTAAATAGAATAACATATGTATTCGTGTTCTTTTAAGTATATACATAATGATTGGTACATAATCCTTGAAGGGTCAACCGACATCAATATTTCTTGGGTGGACGTTTACGTCCTCTGTATTCTCTACACTCAAGTTAGGGACCTAGTCCTTCTAGGGGACCTCCTCCTTTACTGTTGGGTGAGTTCATAAGCACGGACCTCTTAGGGTACCGGTCTCCTAGGTTCCCCCGATGTCGGGTATTACAACGTTCCTGAGTCTGTACTGATTTCACTGAATCGTACGTGTTAATACATGACGGGATTTTTACTGAAAATAAATGTAAATAATGAAAATTTAAATTTAAATAAATAAAATAACCTCCGATTAATGAAATGTTATAACATAACCGAAACGGTATGTAGTTGTACTTAGGTGGTGTCCACATGTACACAAGGGTTAGGACTTTGGAGGAGGATGGAGGGAGGGGTATGGTAGGGAGACCCAGTAGGGTCACGTGGTCGGGGTTCGTAAGACATAGGACGTAACTTGAATCTAACCGTTAAGCCAAGAATATGCTATAATATGTACAAAGTCACGGTAAGAGGGTTTAGTAGGGTGGAAGAGGGAGAGGGTGTCTCAGGTTTTCTGACAAGATATGTAGACACAGAGAAAACGATAGAACGTATGTCCCAATATCAATGGTAAAAAGATTTAAGGTATATATATATGCAATCATATTACATAGCCGCAAATAGAAAGACCGAATGAAGTGAGACATATTATCCGAGGTCAAGGTAGGTGGAGTAATTTTGACTAAGTTTACATAAAAAAATTAACGACTCATTATGAGGTAACACATATACATGGTGTCGAAAGAATAGGTAAGTAGACGACTACCTGTAGGTCCAACGAAGGTACAGGACCGATAATATTTGTCACGACGCTACTTGTAACCCCATGTACACAGAGAAAGTTAAGACCAAAGGAGTCACACGTACGGGTCTTCACCCTAACGACCCAGTATTCCGTCAAGATAAAGGTAAAAAAATTCCTTAGAGGTGTGACAAGAGGTATCACCGACATGATCAAACGTAAGGGTGGTTGTCACATTCTCTCAAGGGAAAAGGGGTGTGGGAGAGATCGTAAATAACGAACATCTGGAAACCTAGTGTCGGTAAGACTGTACACTTTACCGTGGAGTAACACCAGAACTAAACGTAAAGAGACTATTACTCACTACAACTCGTAGAAAAGTACACAAACAATCGGTAGACATACAGAAGAAACCTCTTTACAGATAAATCAAGACACCAGGTAAAAACTAACCCCGTAAATAAAAAGACCTTAACTCGTAGTCCTCAACGAACATATAAAAATTCTAATCAACAAACAGTCATCGAAGTAAACGATAATAAAAGAGGGTAAGACTTCCGACAGAAAAGTGGAACGAATATCAAAGAAGACAACACGTATTTAAAAATTAAAATTAATCCAGGGTAAACAAATAAAAACGAAAATAAAGGTTATAAGACCCTCCACCTAGTATCTCCTAAGACGACACTAAATACAACCTCTCACAAAACGGATACAAGAGGAGATTCTCAAAGTATCAAAGACCAGAATGTAAATCTAGAAATTAGGTAAAACTTAAATAAAAACACATACCACAATCTTTCACAAGATCAAAGTAAGAAAATGTTCACCAACTGGTCAAAAGAGTCGTGGTGAACAATTTCTCGGATAGAAAAGAGGTAACATATAAGAACGGAGAAAACAGTTTCTATTCAACGGTATCCACACACCCAAATGGAGACCCGAAAGATAAAACAAGGTAACTAGATATAAAGACAGAAACACGACCATGTTATGACAGAACTACTGACATCGAAACAAAATCTCGGACTTCAGCCCGTCCAACTAAGGAGGTCAAGGTAAGAAGAAAGAGTTCTAACGACACCGATAAACACCAAAAAACATAAAGGTATGTTTAACACTTAAATAAACAAGATCGAGACACTTTTTATAGTAACCATCGAACTATCCCTAACATAACTTAGATATCTAACGAAACCCATCATATCAGTACAAGTGATATAACTAAGAAGGTTAGGTACTTGTACCATATAAAGAGGTAGATAATTACAAGAGAAACTAAAGAAAGTGGTCACAAAATATCAAAAGATATATGTCCAGTATTCAAAGAAATCCATCTGTATAAGGATTCCAAAAATAAGAAAAACAATGTTACCACTTACCTTAACAAAGGAATTAAAGAGAAAAAAGAGTAATAATCACATATCCTTACGTTCCCTAAAGACACACAACTAAAGTATAGGACGTCGAAATGATACAAGTAATTAATAAAGATCATTAAAAGACCACCTCAGAAATCCCAAAAGACATATCTCCTAGTATAGTAGACGTTTGTCACTCTCAAAATGAAGAAGAAAATGTTAAACCTAAGTGCAATAAATAAAAAGAGGAGACTAACGACACCGGTTTTGAAGGTTTTGATACAACTTATCATCGTCACTTTCACCCGTGGGAACAGAACAAGGACTGAAATCCCCTTTACGAAAGTTATAAAGTGGTAACTCCTATTACAAACGACACCCAAACAGTATACATCGAAAATAATACAACTCCATACAAGGAAGATAAGGACGAAAGACCTCTCAAAAACAGTATTTACTTACAACTTAAAACAGTTTCCGAAAGAGACGTAGATCTCTCTCACGGACTTCTTGGTACCTACCTCCAAGTACTGTAACATGTCCTCCGTTACAAGTTCCGGTAGGGGTTCTCTTTCTTTACGTTTGTCCGTTTGACCGACAGACCCCTCCGGAATGTTTATCGACTCTTTTCTTCTCTTCGTTTACCGTTTTCTCTTTTCCTTTCTATATGGGTAAATTTACGTCTCAAGGATTCTTCTCGATCCTCTCTATTCTTTCGGAAGGAGTCACTAGTTACTTTTCTTTATCTCCTTTTGTTATCTTGCCCTTTTTAATCTCTAGAGAAGTTCTTTTAATCTCTATGGTTTCCTTGTAAAGTACGTTTCTACCCGAGTTATTTCCTGTCTTTACCATACCTGGATTCTCTTCGTCTCCTATAATTCTTCTCCACCGTTCTTATGTGTCTTCTTGATGTGTTTTTTCTAGAAGTACTGGGTCTAATAGTACTTTTACACTAGGAGTGTGAGTGGATCTTTGTCTGTAGGATCGTACGTTTCAGTTCACCCGGAATCCTTCGTAGTGATGATTGTTTCGATCACCTCCACTACTTTAAGGTCAACTCGATAAAGTTTAGGACTTTCTACTACGACACTTTCACGACGTGAATTATACGGTCGTTTAAACCTTTTGAGTCGTCACCGGTATCCTGACCTTTTCTAGTTAAAAGTAAGGTTAGGGTTTATTTCTGTTACGGTTTCTTACGAGTTTGATGGCGTGTTAACGTGAGCAAAGTGAGCGATTGTTTCATTACAAGTTTTAAGAGGTTCGGTCCGAAGTTGTTATGCACTTGGTACCTGAAGGTCTACAAGGTCCACCAAAATCTTTTCCGTCTCCTTGGTCTCTAGTTTAACGGTTGTAGACGACCTAGTAGCTTTTTCGTTCTCTCAAGGTCTTTTTGTAGATAAAGACGGAATAACTGATACGGTTTCGGAAACTGACACACCTAGTGTTATTTGACACCTTTAAGATTTCACTACCCTTATGGTCTGGTGGACTGGACGGAGAAATCTTTAGACATACGTCCAGTTCTTCGTTGTCAATTTTGAACCGTAGTTTGTTGTCTGACCAAGGTTTAACCCTTTCCCCATGTAGTTCCGACATATAACAGTGGTACTAATGAATTGAATATACGTTTCATGTAGTACTTTTTACGACCTGTCCTACTTGGTGTCCGACCTTAGTTCTAACAGTCCTCTTTATAGCTATTGGAGTCTACTATACGTCTACTGTGATGGGAATACCATCTTTCGTATACCATCTCGGAGAACTACTTTTACTTTCTCCTCTCACTTTTTCAACCAAATTTTGAGTTTTAAGTCTTTTGATTCTAGTACCCTAGACCAGGGTAGTAAAGTACCGTTTATTTACCCCTTTGTTACCTCTGTCACTGTTTGAAATAAAAAAACGCACAAGGTTTTAGGGACGTCTACCACTGACGTCGGTACTTTAATTTTCTACTAATGAAAAACCTTCTCCTCAATACTGATAGGATCTGTCGTATAATTTTTCGTCTCTGTAATGAAACGGTTTTTACAAGGTGGATCAGTTTCGATGCCAAAAAGGTCATCAGTACGAACCTACACTCTCTACCTGATATTTCTTTCGACTCACGGTATCATAACCACAAAAACTCGACACCACAACCTCTTCTGAGAACTCTCAGGGAACCTGACGTTTTTCTAGGTTGGTCAGGTAGGATTTCCTTTAGTCAGGACGTATAAGTAACCTTCCTGAGTACGACTTCTACTTTGAGGTTATAAAACCGGTGGACTACACTTCTTGACTGTGTAACCTTTTCTGGGACTAAGACCCTTTCTAACTTCCACCCTTCTCTTCACTACTGTCTCCTACTCTATCAACTTACCGTAGTGTTGAGTTACCTGTACTCAAAATCATTCGAGGACCATAACCACTAACTGACCCTTCGGATCTAACGACGTCAGGTACCCCAGTGTTTCTCAGTCTGTATTGACTCACTGACTGACTGACTTTATATAATTTATCCCGATACTTTTTGTGGTACAATTCTATCCATCTTCACCACGGATACCGTTATCAGACGTTGAACGGGTTCTTTCATTTTGTTATTACTATTACGTCTTTCTTTTGAAAAACATAGGTATCGACTGACTGAATCAATGTAAAATACACCGGACTCTAATTTCTTTGTTTGATCTCACTCTTTATTTAACAAAAAGACGATTTGTGTAGTACTTGTCCTTGACATTTTCAAACAATAGACGTTTTAATAGGGAAAGGGACTTCATATTAGGGTCTAAGTGTTCAGTAATACATCATTGGACGAGCGAGTTTTGACAGTATTTAGATGTTTTCACGTAAGTCTCCGTGTTACCATATATACTATTTTGAATTCAGAACGTCATCGAGACACCAACAGTTTTCGGTGGGTGTCCGTTATCATCAAAGACGTTGAGGGGAACATGACGAAGGACACTGTCTTAGTTTTAGGGTAGAAGTTCATCTCCCAGACACTTTTACTTTTGACCATAAATAAATATTCACAACGTACGTACGAGTCGGTACAGACTAAGAAACACTGTGGGGGACTTGACATCGGTGGTCCGAGGAAACAGGTACCCTAAAATGTCCGTTCTTATGACCTTACCCAACGGTGGGAAAAGAGGTACCCTAGAAGGACTGGGTCCCTAGTTTGGGTACAGAGGACACAGAAGACTTTACCGTCCGTCTAAGAAATGGTGACTCGGTGGTCCCTTCGGGTCCGTTTACCCATTTCACATAATTGATGTCCCACTACCTACCTTTGATCCAAAAACCACCACTCATGTGACATTCTATAAGTCTTCATCTTTACATTACATGTACACTCTAATTGTATCACAATATTTGGTTGTAATAGTTATTTTGACCTATTTTAACCATTTCATTTACTTCTTATGGAGGAGTGAGTAGTTCCCCTCTGTTCCTTCAGGACCACGTCTCAAAGGATTGGATCTTGGAACAACCTGTCCTGAACTCAGTTACTTGTATTCTCTCCGGAAGTCTGGAATTTCAAGTAGTAAAGGTAAATGTTGTTTGTACGAAAGGTTGGGTTGTTTTCATTCATCTCAGGAAAAAGGAGATGAGAGTCTAAAAACGTTATTACGGTAGACGGGAAGTTTACCGGTAAAAGGTATTAGTTATCACTAAGTAGGGTGTGAAGTAAAATAAATTGATTTTTTGATTCTACGAGCTATTTACTATAAATTTCAATAAGTTAGGATACTGGGTCGACGCATCCATTGTATCGTCAAGTGGTTTACCCTCTTCTGGTCCGGACTCCTGTGACCCTGGAAGGGGAGAGGGCTCCTTCGTCGTTACGAATCCTACGACTGAGTCGGAGAATCCCTATCGTGTAATAGGTTTCTACTAACAGAAACCATCCCCGGATTTATTTAGAAATCCCGTGTAACGTGTGCTATTAAGAACTCGATAATATAACCCGAAGACTTGACTAAGGTAAAGACCGGTTGAGAGAGAAAGTACGAAGTTGGAATTTCACAAACGAAACTTAATAGAAAGTTTCCCCGAAGGGAACACCGAGTTGACCATTTCTTAGACGGACTTTACACACTCTGGACCCAAGTTAGGGACCCAACCCTTCTAGGGGAACTCTTCCCTTTCCGATGGGTCATCAGACCGGACCTTTTAAGGTACCTGACATATCAGGTACCCCAGTGTTTCTCAGTGTTGACTTACTGAGAGTGAAAGAATCAAAGTTTCCTCAAAGGGGTCCACGTGATCATCATTTCTTGGGTTGACGGTTACGTCCTCTGTATTCTCTATGTTCAAGATGGGGAACTAACCCTTCTAAGGAACCTCCTCCCGTACCATTGGGTGAGGTCGTAAGAACGGACCTATTAGAGTACCTGTCTCGTTGGACCGTCTGATTCTAGTATTCCAACGTTTGTCGGTCTGTGTCACTTCACTGAATCGTGTGTGTGTGTGTGTGTGTGTGTGTGTGTAAAGGTTTCTATGGTATTTACTGACCCGAGATTTATGGTCTGTCTTTCATCATATTATACTACTCAGGAGTTAAATGTCTTTCTAAGGACACAAAAGTACGGTCCCACCGCTAAAGTGTACGGTATTACTGTCATCACTTCTGGGTAGATGGTCCCCTTTTTTTTTTTTTTTCTGTTGTTTGTATAGGTCTCCTCTTGAAGTACCTCTTAGCGTGACCAGTACAATAGAACAAAGACTATCTACAACCCGGGAAAGTACACTAGATCAGAAAAGTGGACAACACAATTTCTACCGACATGTCCCGAGTACGTGAGAGACCAGTTCACTGTCTTCGAAATACACCTTCGGTCCTCTCGTAACCACGGGTCTTACGGTCGTGGGGGTCTTCCAATGGTAATGAAGTTGAGATGACACGGGTGGGTACTGTAGACATAGACCCTTATCGAGAACGACGGAAACAAGACGAGAGTAGGAGTCAGTGGAAGTGAAAATGAACAATGGAAAGAAATCAAAAGGAAAGAGAACAGAGGAGAGATTCAAATCGACCTAGTATCCGAATTGAAACACTGACTTTTATTCTCCATACTCAAAATTTTTTCGACAACACTTCCTTTATACGTTCTTCGTCTCCCGTCATCCATCCACCGGAATATCGGTACACAGGTCTTCCGTCTCCAGACCCCTCTTCCCTTCAGGTCACTCGTACTCACCTCGAGTTACCAGTTACAAACTGTAATGTCTTTTACTTTTTTTTTTTTTTTTTTTGATTTGATTTGATTTCCCGATCCGTTTAATACTTCTGTCTTTCGTGAGTAACATTAGTACCGTAAGTTTCTGTCGATAAGAATCTTTGTTCTGTTTTCGAAATAAGGGACAACACCCTGTGTCATTCTAACCGTCTTTTTTTTTTGTGGACTCATGACTTCATTCAGGGACTGAATAACGTCTCGGACCCCTTTACCGGTTGGATTAGAATCTCTAGACTTCCTGGGTAGATATATCCCACTCGTAGGTCTTCCTCTCTAATTTCCTTCAGACATTTAGTGTTAGTTGACTTGTACATCGTTAACTAAACACAAACATTAACCTAAGACGTAATCCTATACCTTTTTTGTGAGTGAACAAACACTCTCATTTGTATGTTATACTGTTCCTATATATTCGCAGGAATAAAAATAATAACTAAGTATTTCAAGACAAAAGTTTCAAGATGAAACAGTTTTATCAATCTTTTCTTAATAAATTAACATCTAGAAATGAAAGTGACTAAATTTGTCCTTTATAGGTAGAGTTCAGTTTCTGGCATGTTCTAGACTTTAGACTATCAAAAGGGTTTCTTATTCAGAAGTCTCTTAAACGCCCTCAACAAGATACGAGAAGACTAGTTTCCTACGTCATTTGACTTCTTTTCAAAGTAATTGTAACCCTCAAAGTAAAAACGAATTCAGCCAGTTATAAAGTTGAGTCTGTTCTTTGTCGTACGAGGAACCAGGGGTGTACCTTTTGATTAACTCAAAAGAAACTTTTGACTGTCGTTTTAAATACAATAGATTAAAAAGGATTCGGACATAAATAAAAGTCAAGGTTATGTTATTATTAAAACTTGTGGTTCCCCTGACATAGTACACCTTGTCTTAGACGGACATTCTTGTAGAAGACTCAGAGTCCCCTAAACACACAGACAGTCTACCATTGTGTAGGGTAGGACTGAGTCTCAAGTGAGGACTATCTTGTCTGATTTAACGTCTTCAGTCTTTGATGGTTTCAATCGAATCGTTGTGACGATTTGTGTTCCTTCGTTAGAACCACGTGGACTCTTGACTCCTTGACCTTTTGTTTGGGATGAGAAAAGTAAACAGTAAATAGAGTTCTTCTGTGACTTTATAATAAACCAAACAATTTCAGTATTAATGATATACTTCCGACTTGTGACAGAATATTTTGTATTTTGAGTTCATTAATCTAACGTAACCTTTCCGTGATCTGTTTTGAAAAGACTTCATACGTATATACAAAATTTATAATTTCTTCTTTACCCCTTTACATGTCAATAGTTCCACTTTTTGAATTTGTCCTTATTGATTTTGACTTAGTTACAATTAACATAAGAGATCTACGTTCCTTGTCGTTGTCCTTAAAACTTCCGATGATCCTGATATTTACCCTGTAGGACCCATCGAGTCGACCATTTCTTCGACGGACGTTACGTCCACTGAGACCAAACTAAGGACCCAGATCTTCAAGGGGACCTCCTCCCTATCCGACGAGTGAGATCATAAGAACCCAAAGGGGCCACCGAGTTCGTCATTTCTTAGACGAACGTTACGCCCTCTGGACCCAAACTAGGGACCCAACCCTTCTAGGGGACCTCCTCCCGTACCGTTGGGTGAGGTCATAAGAACGGACCTCTTAGGGGTATCTGTCTCCTCGAACCACTCGATATCATGTGCCCCAGTGTTTTTCAGTCTGTACTGACTCGTTGATTCGTGTCTTGATTTTTAGTATCATGTACGAAATCTTCGTCAAATATAAAAAAGATCATCTCTGTCCTATATTTTTGTAGTTTGATTTTTATTGATATGTACGATCTTTAATATTCATTAAACATATATTTTATTTTCTCTATTTCACCCGTCTACTACTATTTAATACTTGTTTTCCTTGTCAGTTGAGTCTTCATTTCTTTAAACTTAAGACCAATAAAGTCCTTTTTTTTTATACTGTTACATCTTAAACTTAATTCAGAGTCTTCTACCTACCAACATCTACCACAGAATGAAATGTGTAATGTACAGGTTTTTTTTTTTTACATACTAATAAAATAAGTTTACTTTACATCGGGTAATTGACGTCGGGCAATAACGAAGATACAGTTGAAACGTGGGTTTCTAGGAACGAAGACCACCTTAATCATGTATTCAATAGAGGAGAAACTCCAAAGGTCTTTAGTTAAGTAATGACAGACGACACACTGGTGGACAGGACCCGTGGTGATCCGGTATCACACACACGTGATTCGGTGAAGTCAGTACAGGTTGAGAAACACTGGGGTACTTGACATCGGGAGGTCCAAGGAGACAGGTACCCTAAGAGGTCCGTTGTTATAAACTAACCCAACGGTACAGGAGGAGGTCCCCTAGAAGGACTGGATCCCTAGCTTCGGAGCAGAGTACAGAGGACCTAACCGTCCACCCCCAAGAAATAGAGATCGCGATAGTCTAAGGAATGGTAGACACGGTGTAGATCTTTCAATCCGTCACTCATCACGAGTGGATATAAGAACAATGGACGATTAGAGGAAAGGGAGACTCTGTATCTGAAGGAAAGAAAGAAAAAGAAAGATGGGTGAAATAAAAGGGAAGTGAAGGAAATCATTCATCTTTTAGAAGTTCCACAAACCTGAAGACCTTTTTGTTTCTATTGTTTTGGACAAGAGGAAATGGAGAAATTTTTATTTAAAAGGGAATTCCAAGATATAAGAATTCTTGGTTGAACCTTATAACTCCCCTTTTATCGTTTTACATTTGTTACAGAGTTGTTTAATAGGACGGTGAACACTCTTTTCCTACACGACCCTTCAGATACAACCCCTTTGATTATGGGTTTGGTCACCGAACCTGTTATTCCAAACTCTCTGTCACTTGTTTGATCAGATTTTTGATGTTCCCATTTCCTAAATACATATCGTGAAATTGATTAATTCTAGTAGTCTTATAAAAAAATCATCTTCTTACTCAACTAGTTTCGTTACGAAACTAATAACTTTCATTCTTTCGTCTGATCTAACTCCTTCCCTTTCCGACTTTCTTTCTACTCACTTATCTGTCCTATGTGTCTCCACTATATAAATGGAAAAATCGTATGAAGTAAATACTATCAACACACAGTTTACACTTTAGAATAACATTTAATTTCACGGAAACTCAACCAACCGTTTCAATCACCGTCACCCAATTACTCTTTTCCCTCACTCTTTAATTTTCTCTTTTGTTGTGACACTTCCTTAAATCTTACGTTCACCACAGAACCCTAATCATACTTCTTACACTGGTTAATAAGTATTCTTTTAAATTTTATATTTACTATAAAGTTTAGTAAATAATAAGACTCTTGAAGTTCTCTGTGCCTTCAGTTGTATAACTTTAGGGTGACGAACTTCCTCTGTAAACTTTTTACTCGTTCAGTCGTGTTTTTCAAGAGAAATTTATTTAATACGGAGATTACGGTTACGATAACCTTATGACTTACTACCGTTCCAAAGGTGTAAAGGTACGTTTTATGTTTAGTTAACTCGTTTTAATTTAAGGTAAAACTAATATTAAAATTAATTTTTTTGGGTAAACGAAATTATAACCGTCTTGTTTAGTGTGAAAAAGACAACAACCTAGAAAGTCTTCTTTCACCCGAAATCTTCTAACACAAATTTTCCATCAAAATCTTCGGGTCATCATTTTAATCATAAATAAGTTTCTTTTTTTGTCATAAAAAAAAAGACATATGGATTTACAATTCCCTATAATTTTCCAAAGAATAATTTTATAAGTGTATTTTTAATATTGAAGTGAACAGGAAATTTGAACCGAATTATTTCTTAAGAATTAATTATCTGTTAATATACATATCTGTACTTTAGGTCTTCGAAATTCATGGTAACGTAAAGACACCGATGAGACGAAACACTAGAATCGAAGAATCTTGAATGGGAGTGAAATGTTTGGAATAAAGAATTAAAGGTTATAAGGTTTATTTTTACAAATTAGATCTCGGTTTCTAGTTTTCGGTCTATACTACAGAAAATCTCATACAAACCAGAAAATATTGTTTTATGGGTCTGACACATACATCAAATATTTGTTGTCTTTAAATAAAGAATCAAAATACCTTCGACTTTCAGGATCTAGTCCCAATCAAGGTCGTACCAACTCACTCCCTGAAGAAAGTCCAATATCTGAAGAACATAGGAAGGTACCAACTTCCTTACTCCTTAGAGTAACTTCAGAAAAAGTATTCTTGTGATTAGGGTAAGTAACGGGAGTATTAGATCAGTGGAGGGTTCCCAGGGTGGAGGATTATGATGACGGGAACCCCTAATCCCACATTGTATACTTAATCCTCCCCACTACGTAAGTCTAATATTTTGTACCTTTTCACTAAACATCATAAAAAATTCTTTATATGGTTATAGTTTCCTGACTAGGACTTCGACTTCGAGGTTATAAAACCGGTGGACTATACTTCTCGGTTGAGTAACCTTCCCTGGGACTACGACCCTTTCTGACTTCCGTTTTCCTCTTCTTCGTTGTCTTCCGTGCTACCAACTTACTTACCGTAGTGGTTGAATTACCTGTACTTAAATTCGGTTGACGTCCTCTACCACTACCTGTCCCTTCGGACCGTACGACGTCGGGTACCCCATCGTCTCAGTCTGTACTGACTCGCTGACTTGTTGTTGTTATAATTTAAACTGTTCTTATTTTCCTTTGTCTGTGAGGTTATATGACAATCTTTCCTGTATTTAAGTTCTGTCAAACTGATGTAGAGAGTTTGAAAACTTGTATAGATGCTTCATTTGAACTTTAAGTTGAACTTGGGTAGTATGTCTTGAAAAGTATACAAAAGTATACAAGGTTTTTTATACATCTACGACATTGTAACAATATCTTTTTTCATCTTTGTTTAAATTTACAGATGGTTATCTCCTTTATAAAATTTTAGGACGGTATTAGAGAAGACATCTTATAATTTCTTACAATTTCTTTTGTTACATCACGATTACTCTGATCGAGACACTATTACAACACTTAACTTTTTCGTTCAGTGTCTTGTTATCTCTTTTCTACAATGAAAATTTTCTTTTATTGACAGATACATGAATATATATACATCGATGTTTCTTTATTTTGACCTTAACACGAGTGGTTTTTTTTAACTTTTCTTTCTAAGGTTATAGTTTCTTTTCAAATAAAATTTTAGATCTCCGTATCGAGGAACAAAAATGACTTCATATCAACTAAATGTTATAACACAATCAAAATCCACATGTCGTGTCACTAAGTCAATATATTGATTTACACACGCATACACACAATCGGCGAGTCAACGAAGACTGAGAAACGCTAGGGTAGATGACTCCGAGGAGACAGGTACCTTAAGAGGTCTGTTCTTATGACCTCAGTCATTGGTAAGGAAAGAGGTCCCCTAGAAGGGTTGCTTCCCGGACTTGGACCCAGAGGGTATAACGTCAGTCTAAGAAATGTTAGACTCGGGGATCCCTTCGGGTATAGTAACTTATATAAATAAATACGAGAAAGTCTAAGAAAAGACGATAGTCACGTCAACGAGTCAGCACAGGATGAGAGACACTGGGGTATTTAACGTCATGCGGTCCGGAGGGACAGGTAGTTGTTGAGGGTCTCAAGTGAGTCTGAGTACAGGTAACTCAGTCACTACGGTACGTCGACAGAGTAGGATACAACGGGGGAAGAGGAGGACGGGGGTTAGGGAGGTCGTAGTCTCAGAAAAGGTTACTCAGTTGAGAAGCGTACTCCACCGGTTTCATGACCTCAAAGTCGAAATCGTAGTAAGGAAGGTTTCTTTAGGGTCCCAACTAAAAGTCTTACCTGACCGACCTAGAGGAACGTCAGGTTCCCTGAGAGTTCTCAGAAGAGGTTGTGGTATCAAGTTTTCGTAATTAAGAAGTCACGAGTCGGAAGAAGTGTCAGGTTGAGAGTGTAGGTATGTGCTGGTGACCTTTTTGGTATCGGAACTGATCTGTCTGGAAACAACCGTTTCATTACAGAGACGAAAATTTATACGACAGATACAACCAGTATTAAAAAGAAGGTTCCTCATTCGAAGAAAGTTAAAGTACCGACGTTAGTGGTAGGCGTCACTAAGACCTCGGGGGTTTTTATTTCAGACTGTGACAAAGGTGAGAAAGGGGTAGATAAAGGGTACTTCACTACCATGACCTACGGTCTAGAAGTCAAAGACTTACAACTCGAAATTCGGTTGAGAAAGTTAGAGGTGAAAGTGAAAGTAGTTCTCCGAAAAATCAAGGAGAAGTGAAAGACGGTATTCCCACCACAGTAGACATATAGACTCCAATAGTTATAAAGAGGTCCGTTAGAACTAAGATCGAACACAAAGAAGGTCGGGTCCCAAAGAGTACTACATGAGACGTATATTCAATTTATTCGTCCCACTGTTATATGTCGGAACTGCACGAGGAAAAGGATAAACCTTTGTCAGACAACAAGGTACACGTCAAGATTGACAACGAAGGAGTGGACGTATGTCCAAAGAGTTCTCCATCCAGTCCACCGGACCATAAGGGTAGAGAAGGTCTTAAAAGGTCAAATAACACTAGGTGTGTCAGTTTCCTAATCCCTATCAGTTATTTTGTCTTTATCTACAAAAAGACCTTGAGAGAACGAAAAATGTACTAGGTCGTCTACAACCGTTGATTTTGGTCGAACTTGTAGACCTTCAAGGGTCAAGTGCATAACGACTTCGGACCGAACCTCTTAAAACTCGTAATGAAATGATCGCACACTCTACTCACGTTAACACACCATCAAACTCGTAAGAAACCGTAACAGAAAGAAACCCTAACCTTACTTTTGACTGGAAAAGGTCAGGACACCGGTGACGACTCAAAAGGTTTACACGATCGTATAATTCACGTCGTGAAAGTGTCGTAGTAGAAACTGTTAAACTTTATCGAGTTGACCTTAAGGTAGTGGAGGTGATCGAAACAAGCGTCACTACGAAAGATTCCGGGTGAACTGAAGTGTAACGTCCTACAGACCGAGATCCACTCACTAGTGTGAGTGGATCTACACTCACTAGTGTAGCACTAATAGACGTAACACTTCTAGAAAAAAAAAAAAAAAAAAAAAAAACATGTCAAGAAGACACATAAGAACGGTGGAGAAGAATTATAGAAGACGAAGACAATCCAGGTATGGTAAAGACAGGAAATAGCTCAAGTAGAATCGTACTTTACAAGGGAACCATAGAAGTTAAAAGAACTTTTCTACAGATCAGAAAGGGTAAGATGATATCTATTAATATTTTATGACTCATATTTTATGACACGATATACCATCCAGGGACAACGATTAGATAAAATATATATCATCACATATAACCTCTTCCGTTACCGTGGGTTGAGGTCATGAGAACGGACCTTTTAGGGTACCTACCTCCTCGGACCACCCGACGTCAGGTACTCCAGCAATTCTCAACCTGTACTGACTCACTGAAGTTAAACTGAAATGTGAAAGTACGTAACCTCTTCCTTTACCGTTGGGTGAGGTCACAAGAACGGACCACTTAGGGTCCCTGCCCCCTCGGACCACCCGACCGCAGATACCCCAGTGTGTCTCAACCTGTGCTGACTTCGTTGTATCGTCGTCGTCGTCGTCGTCGCCACACATATAACACAGTTAGGGTTTGAGGATCAAATAGGGAGGAGAGTGGAAAGGGGAAACCATTTTACAAACCAAGGACACAGACGGTAAGAGGAAGACAAAACATTTATTAAACATAAACAAATCTGAGGTGAATATTGACTATAGTACAATAAACCGAATCACACTGAATGAAGTGAATCATTCTATTGGACATTCAAATAGGTACAAAGATGTTTTCTGTAGTAAAGTAAGAAAAATTCCGACTCCTTATAAGGCACCATATTTATATGGTGTAAAAGAAAGAAATAAGTAGTCAGTTACCTGTAAATCCAAAGAAGGTACAGAACCGATAACGTCAAGACGTTACTTATAACGTCACGTACATAGAAACGTTTAATCCAAAAGAGACCTATATATGGGTTCTCACCTTAAAGTCCTAGTATACAATCGAGATAAAAATTAAATAAATTCCTTTGAGGTATGACAAGGTATCACCAACATGGTTAAATGTAAAGATTGTTGTCACATCTTCCCAAGGAAAGAGAGGTGTGGTTGAGGTCCTAAATAATAAAAATCTAAAAAACTACTGCCGGTAAGACTGGACTCACTCCGTAAATCAAAACAAAACGTAAAGAGATTGTTAATCACTACAGCTCGTAGAAAAGTACACCGAAACGGGTAAACATACATAAGAACCTCTTTACAGATAAATTTAGAAGACGATGAAAAACTAACCCAACAAAACAAAACAAAAACCATGACTCGATATACTCACCAAACATATAAAATCTTTATTTATGGAACAGTCAGTGTAGTAAACGTTTATGATAAAGGGTAAGACATCTAACAGAAAAACAAGAGAAATACCAAAGGAAACGACACGTTTTCGAAAAGTTAAATTAATCCAGGGTAAACAAATAAAAACAAAATCAAAGGTAATGAGACCTTTTTCTAGGTTTTTCAATGACGACACTAAATGAAGTTTCACACAAGACTCATACAAAAGGAGATCCTCAAAATCTGACAGACCAAAATATAGATCCGTAAATTCAAGAACGGACCTCTTAGGGTCCCTGCCCCCTCGGACTACCCGACGGCAGAGACCCCAGCGTGTCTCAGCCTGTGCTGACTTCGCTGAATCGTCGTCGTCGTCGTCGTTTAGTGAAACTCAAATGAAAACAAATACAATAATCTCTTACAAGATTAAAGTAAGAAAATGTACCTTGACAGGTCAAAAGGGTCACGGTTAATAACTGTTCTGACAGAAGAGGTAACATATAAGAACGGAGGAAACAGCATCTAATTAACCGCTAGTCACGTACCCAAATAAAACCCCGTAAGACAAGGTAACTAGAGGTACTGACGGAAAACACAGACATGGTATGACAAAATGGAAATACCATATTAGACTTCAGTCCCTCCGAATACAGAGTCCAAAGCAAAAAGAAAGATTTTTAACAAAACCTATCATTCTCAAAAACACAAAGATACTTTAAAAAATATAAAAACAGATCAAGATACTTTTTGTGGTAACCATTAAACTATTTGTAACGTAACTTAGACATCTAACGAACCTATCATATCAGTAAAACTGTAATAACTAAGTGGGTCAGATTCTGTACCATATAGAGAGGTAGATGAAGACAGTGGAAGTTAAAGAAAGTAGTCGTAAATTCTCAAAAGTCTCATGTCCAGAAAACGGAGAAACGTACACACGTACGATTCAACGAAGTCAGTACAGGTTGAGAAACACTGGGGTACCTAACATCGGACGGTCAGAGGAGACAGGTACCCTAAGAGGTCTGTTCTTATGACCTCACCCAACGGTACGGGAGAAAGTCCCCTAGAAGGGGTGGGTCCCTAACTTGGACGCAGAGGACGTTGAGGACGTAACTTCCACATAAGAAATGGTGACTCGGTGGAAGTTACGTCAGATTTACAGTAGCAATGACATATCTTTACATTGTCTAAAGACACATAAGTAAAACATAGGACGTTGAAATGACTTAAGTAATTACTCGAGATCATCAAAAGACCATCGGAGAAATCTTAAAAGATAAATATCATAGTGTCGTAGATATATGTTACTTTTTAAATGTAGAAAAGGTTGTACCAAAGGAAACAAACAAACAAACAAAGATACTAACGATACCGATCCTGAAGATTTTGATACGTCATATTTTCACCGTTGTTACCTATAGAACAAAACAAAGAGTAGAACCCCCTTTACGAAAGTCGAAAAGTGGTGACTAATACTACAATCGACACCAAAATAGTATATACCAGGATAATACAACTCATCCAAGGTGGATACAGGAAAATACCTCTCAAAAATAGTATTTACCTATAACTTACAACAATTTGTGAAAGACGTAGACAACCCTACTGGTATACCAAAAAATAAGAAGTTAAACAATTATACCACATAGTATGACTAACTAAACACCTATTACTTTTTAGAAACATATGGACCCCATTTAGGGTGAACTAGTAATACATATTAGGAAAATTATATAAAAAACTAAGTTAAAAGATCATAAAACAATTTCTAAAAAGGTAAATACAAGTTGGTCAATATAACTGGACATTAAAAGAAAAGACACCATAAAAACGAACCAAAATCATAGTCCTATTACCACCGGAGTATCTTAGTTAAACCTTTACCAAGAAGGAGACGTTAAAAACCCTATCAAAGTCCTCCTATCCAAATTGAAAAGAGATTTACAAACTATTTCAAACGGACACTTTGGTAGACCAGAACCCGAAAACAAACAAAAAGTCAGGATCAAGGTTAAAGTCATAACGATTAACCAACCGAGTATAAAGGATAAAGAAGGACTAAGTCCCAAAAACAAAGAAAGAGAGAGAGAGAGAGAGAGAGAAAAAAAAACTATCCATTCTTCACCTAAAAGAAAATCTCTCTTCGTGTGAGGAGTCTGTCTCACACCCAGTAGAGACTTCCCCTCTCACCGGGAAGAACCATATCAAAACACTCTAATATGGAAAGATTCCTAAGCAGGTAAAGAAGATCCTACAGATAAAATAACAGTACGTCGACAGACCACATAAGCGAAAACTAGGAAAAGACATATCTACTAGACAGGTGACTACATTTAAACCACGACCAGACGGTGGTAATTATAATAACTCAATGACAGTTACAGAGAAAGATACGAACAATAGTAAACGGAAAGTATAACTCCATGAGGTTACAACGTACATATATTTAAATTTTATAGATTTATTATACATCTACATTAACTTGTAATTATCTTTAATGTCACCAGTAAAATCTCGAACTTATTAATACTTTATAAACTTGTAAGGACTCCTTTTTATTATCCGTTTCATTTAATTTAAACAAAACTTTTTTTACTTTGTCCTTTCACAAAAAAATGATGTACTTTTTGTGCCATTTACTTTGTTACGACATCGCTATGTTCTTTTCTGTCCGTTTTTTTTTTTTTTTTCTGTCCGTATAGTCTGTTTAGTCTTCGTCTGGGATTATACTCATTAATAAAGTGTATATTATTTCCTTTATATTGTTCGGTAATCCTTCCTCACCGTAAAAGTTATTTAATATACACGAGTAACCGTAAACCTCCAGTCTATATTTTTGTCTTTTCATAGAGTAGAGGTTAGTGGATAGTTTTAATGAAGTTTTATCTATTTTTGTTGTACTTTTTTTCTATTCCTCATGATCACATATAAAACCCGAAGGTTTTACATTCCCGAAGGTTTTAAACCCGAAGGTCACCGAGTAGTCATTTCTTAGACGGACGAGACGTCCTTGGTGTCCTCTACGTCACATTAGGGACCCAATCCTTCTGAGGGACCTCCTCCCGTACCGTTGAGTGAGGTCATAAGAACGGACCTCTTAGGGTACCTGTCTCCTCGGACCGTCCGATATCAGGTTTCAGAGTGGTTCTCAGTTTATACTGACTTGACTGAATCGTGTACACGTGTCATATGTAAAATCCTGTTGTAAACCCAACTAATGTTTATTATTGGAATTTACTTAATGTATTTTCAAAATTTTTCCCTTTTGACAGTGAAATAATTTTACGTGTATTCTTTTGAGTATCAGTGTTATAATTTTATTTTAGTCCTCATTTTATATTATTTTATAATCAACTATTAATTTTATACATCTTATGAACACTTTAAACATTCTTTTTTAAGTTTTTCTTATTTTCTTTGATTACATGTTCGTTTTAGGTATCTTTTGTTTCGTCTTTGATTAATAAAAATTAGTAATCACTTTTTTATGTATTGTATAAGATTCTAATTTTCGACAGTGTAAGGATCTACTCTACCTGTTCATTTTACTTGTAAGCGACTTATAATTAACTAACTTGATTGAAGTTTTTGTTCAAAATTAAACAACTCGTTTGTAAATTTTATAGGTATGGTAAATTACGGTGACAAGATCCGGATCCTTAGATAAGTTTCCTTCATTAATCTTTATACTTTTTGTGATATATGTGTCCATACTGTAAAACGAATAATCAAATACTACCGTTTTATAACCTTTACTATTTTTATAGGATCATATCGTGTTAAGTTAATATATTTTTTATTTATACAAGTTTATCCTTTTATATACTTATTTAATGTAGTTTTACAGATATATTGAGAATATTACCTTCCCCGTGATAAAGATTATATCAATTTTTATAACGTTTATCTCCAGATATCGACAGTGTATAATACCATAATATATTAAGTTATAAAGATAATTCTAATACTTAATCAAAATAGAGTACTTTTTGTTATTTTCAATGAATTTGAACTTTATTTTAAATTTGAATCCATACAATTCAATAAATAAATAAATAAATAAATAAATAAATAAAATCTTTTCCACGTATTCAATTTATGTTTTTAACTATAGGACAAACAAGATTTGTTACTCTTTCGGTTTAAATGTCTTATATTTTCTTAACATCAATCTAAAAAAAGATAATTTTTGATAGAAATGTAAAACCTAATAAATATTAACGAAAAGTGTTATAGAAGAAATTAAATCTTTTTAAATTTAAACATTAAATATATTGTGTATATAAATCATTCAAACAATTAAATCCATAAGAAAACAAAGTGACACAAAACTTACTCCTGTTATTAATTGATTCACCGGATACCCATTAAATAGTAAAGGAAGGTTATGTGTCGACCATTTTTTATCTGATTTACATAACTGCGTCGTTTTTAAGGTTTTCAGATATAAAACCGGATATGGTGAAAACTGGACATGTAAATAGTTTAGCACAAGTCAAGTCAAGTCAAGTCAGTGAGTCAGCACAGACTGAGACGCTGTGGTACTTAGGTCGTGTGGTCCGGAGGGACAGGTAGTGGTTGAGGGCCTCAAGTGAGTCTGAGTGCAGGTAACTCAGTCACTACGGTAGGTCGGTAGAGTAGGAGACAGCAGGGAAGATGAGGACGGGGGTTGGGAAGGTCGTCGTCTCAGAAAAGGTTACTCAGTTAAGAAGTGTACTCAACCGGTTTGATGACCTCAAAGACGAAATCGTAGTAAAGAAGGTTTCTTTAGGGTCCCGACTAGAGGAAGTCTTACCTAAGCAACCTAGAGGAACGTCAGGTTCCCTGAGAGTTCTCAGAAGAGGTTGTGGTGTCAAGTTTTCGTAGTCAAGAAGCCGCGAGTCGTAAGAAGTGTCAGGTTGAGAGTGTAGGTATGTACTGGTGTCCTTTTTAGTATCGGAATGATCTACCTGAAATCAACCGTTTCATTACAGAGACGAAAACTTATACGATACATCCAACCAGTATTGAGAAGAGAGTTCCTCATTCACAGAAAATTAAAGTACCGACGTTAGTGTTAGATGTCACTAAAACCTCGGGGTTTTTTATTTCAGACTGTGACGCAGGTGACAAAGGGGTAGATAAAGGGTACTTCACTACCCTGGCCTACGGTACTAGAAGTAAAAGACTTACAACTCGAAACTCGGTTGAAAAAGTTAGAGGTGAAAGTGAACGTAGTTCTCCGAAAAATCAAGGAGAAGTGAAAGACGGTATTCCCACCACAGTAGACGTATAGATTCCAATAACTATAAAGAGGACCGTTAGAACTAAGGTCCAACACAAAGAAGGTCAGGTCACAGAGAGTACTACATGAGACGTATATTCAATTTGTTCGTCCTACTGTTATATATTGGAACTTCATGAGGAAAAGGATAAACTTTGGTCAGACAAGAAGATACAGGTCAAGATTTACAACGAAGGACTGGACGTATGTCTAAAGAGTTCTCCGTCTAGTCCACCAGACCTTAAGAGAAGAGAAAGTCTTAAAAGGTGTCAAATAACACTAGGTGTGTCAGTTTCCGAAACCGGATCAGTTATTTCGTCTTTATCTACAAAAAGACCTTGAGAGAACGAAAAAGGTACTAGGTCGTCTACAACCGTAAAACTAAAGATCAAGGAGACGGAAAAGATTTTGGTCGACCTTGTAGACCTTCAACTGTCAAGTGGATAACGACTTCGGACCGAACCTCTTAAAACTCGTAATGAAATGATCGTACACTCTACTCACGTTAAAACGCCATCAAACTCGTAAGAAAGCGTAACGGAAAGAAACCCCAACCTTACTTTTGGCTAGAAACGGTCAGGACACCGGTGAGGACTCAAAAGGTTTACACGACAGTATAACTCACGTCATGAAAGTGTCGTAGTAGAAAGTCCTAAACTTTATCGAGTTGACCTTAAGGTAGTGGAGGTGATCGAAACAAGCATCACTACGAAAGATTCCGCGTGAACTGAAGTGTAAGGTTCTATAGACCGAGATCCAATCACTAGTGTGGTGGTACTAATAGAACCAGTACTTCTAGAAAAAACATGTCAAGAAGACACATAAGAACGGTGGAGAAGAATTATATCAGACGAAGAAAATCCAGGTCTGGTAAAGACAGGAATAGCTCGGGTAGAAACGTACTTTACAAGGGAACCATAGAGATTAAAAGAACTTCTCTAGAGACCAGAAAGGGTAAGACAAGAAAAGGAGATAAAGAAACGTAACTAGTGACTTCTTCCGAAAGAATAGAGAAGAACGTCAAGAAACCTTTAGACGTAAGTCTACGAATATAAAAAGGAAAAGAGGAAACAAAAAACGGAGAGAAGAAAAGTGTCGATAAACATTCCGGAGGGGTCTGTCGGTAAAACGAAAAAACGTAAAGAAAAGGAACCCCTACCAGAACTAGGGACAGAGGACATGTTACAGTGTTTGGAGTAAGGTATCAAGTAGTCCGTGAGATAGATAGTCTAGATCCGGGAATGTAGATAAACAGTGAAGGTGACATATTAGTATTCCCTAAACTAAATCCAGTATGGACTTACCAGATCACCAAAAGGGATGAAAGAAGTTAAATGCAGACTTAAACCGTTATTCCTCAAGTACTAGACTCGGTGTCAGTCGAGGACCAGAACAAAAACGACTGACATATCTCGAAGACGTAGAAACCGACGTTTCTTATATTAGTTAGACTAAAACCACAACTGGTAGACCACTACAGGTACACATCTCAGAAGAGAACACAACAACCTTCTCCCACAAACGATACTGGTCACGTAAAAGAACCGTTTTGAGATAATAAGAAAAGGGACGAAGTAAGGTGTAAGGGTCCGGTTTAAACGGTCGATGAGGTCCACAAAGAACTGAAGGATTAAAACGTAAGGTCAGGGGATCTTACTTTTTCGGTAGAAAAAACCCACAATCAAGATTTTCCAGAACATTCAGAAGTATCTTGGTAAGTTGAAGTCGAAGAAGTCGCAATGACCGACCCCGTATCTGAACCTAATACCACTATAACTTATCAAACGGAATCTTTACTTGTCTCTAGTAAGACAGTAAAAACTCTAACGTAGGTTCATGACGTAAAGTCTGAGAGAACAACTGGTACTACCGATGAGGTAAAGAAGACTCTCTAAGGACGGGTGTCATCATCTATATTACCAGTAGACTCAATTTAAGTGGGTAAGGTCAGGTAAAATCAAACGACTAAGGAACTTACAGCTACAAGTGAGAACGGTAGAGAACAAACTGGTGAAGATTAAACGGAACTAAGTACCTGGACTGTAAGGTCCAAGGACACGTTATCACGAGAAATGTCGTAACCTGAAACGAAGACAGTGGTCAGTATAGGTGTCGACTCATAACAAAAACGAGACCGAGGTAGGGAAGTAAGAAAGACCTCAATAAAGAAGTGACTAGAGGGTATCGCACAACCCGTTGATGACTGGACCCCTCAAGGAGAAAGTCATAGGATAGTAAAACGGAAAAGTATGACAAGTACCCCAAGAGTTCTGTTCTTATGACTTCACCAAACGGTAAGGGAAGAGGTCACCTGGTGTAAGACAGTCTGGAAAGGTGGTACTGGGTGGGTAGAACCCAACGGGTGCCCGTACCGAATCAAAGTAACTCAATCTGTACCGACACCAGGATCACACTAATCTAACTGATCACGAGACACTCATACCAAAGTCACACAGACGGGAGACTACGGGAGAACGTTGTGGATGGTAGAATGAACCCCAAGAGAATGGAACCCGTACCCCATAGAGGAGTACCGACGAGGTCTTTTCACGTCGGCGACGAGGAATGGAACCTACTTCCCATAGAGGAGTGGTGGCAGGAAGGACTGGCAGTTACACCCTATCGAGGAGATGGGAGGACACGGGAGAGTCGGTGACGAGGAACCTGTACCCCCAACGAGGAGGGCCGGTGGTGAGAACCGAAGCCTGTGTCCCATCGAGGAGGACCGGTGGCGGGGTTGGAGCCTAAACCCATCGAGGAGAGTCGGAAAGGACGCGGCAGTGTCGGACCGTAAGAGCCGAAGACGGGAACTGGAACCACACCCCATCGAGGAGAGCCGGCACGAATCACGTGACCAACGTCCGTGGGCACGAATCACGGTTTTAGCACAATTACCATATATTTTAATAAATTTATTTTATTTAATTAGTAAGTAATAGTTCCCGAAAGGAGTACCGAGTCACCATTTCTTAGGTAGCCGGTTACGTACTCTGTGCCTAAACCAGGTACACAATCCTTCTAAGGGACCTCTTCCTTTACCGTTGTGTAACGTCATAAGAACAGACCTTTTTAGGGTACCTGTCTCATTGGACCGCCCCGATGTCAGGTACCCCAACGTTTTCTCAGCCTGTACTAAATCACTGATTTTGTCGTTTGTTGTCGTATATGATAATGTCAAAAGACATAAATATTATGTCAAAATACAAAAGAACAGGTTTCTATTAAAAACTACATTTATGAAAAGATGTTTACCTTATTGATAATAAATTTAAAACCTTATTCATTCAGAAATTCGTAAGTGTAATACTTTGTAAGTAATGTATACTGGAAGTTGTACTTCTCTCCTCTTTAAGTTTGCTGTAAGTATTGGAATTTGAAGTTTCGTAGTCCTTTATCTAAAATGGGAGTTCAAAAGAACCTCTGATTTCCCACTATAAGTTAGAAAGAAAACGAAGAATCTTTACAAATTAAAAAGAAATATTAAAAAAACTATTTTATCATTCGATACTAAGAACGAAGTTGACGTTCTCTTATTCCGAAAAACTTCAATATACTGTTCATAAGACAAATAAAAAATAAGACAAGATAACTAATAATAATAACACATACAATCAAGGAGTGAGTACAGACTGAGAAATTCTGAGATACCTGACAAAGGTATTTCGACGAGACAGGTACCTTAAGAGGTCCATTCTTATGACCTTACCCAACGGTAAGGGAAGAGGTCCCTTAGAAGGGTTGACTCCCTAGTTTGGGTCCAGAGGACGTGGTGACTAAGATATTTCGATAAGAGTAAAGATTTCACGAATTGTGTTTCAAGTAATTATGTAAGTAATAGACGGTATATCTTAAAATATGAGTTCCTCTTTATATGTGAACCGATTCAAGTCCGTGTATATCGTATTTGAACTTTTACTCTATACGATAACCTTCTACATATGTCTAAGTTGTATACTTATTCATTATATTTGGTCTCTGGTTTAACGGTTGTAAACGACCTAGTAGTTTTTTCGTTCTCTCAAGGTCTTTTTTTGTAGATGAAGACAAAATAACTGATACTGTTTCGGGAACTGACACACCTAGTGTTATTTGACACCTTTTAATACTTTCTCTATCCTTATGGTCTGATGGATTTGGACGGAGAACTCTTTAGACATACGTTCAGTCCTTCATTTCAATCTTGACCTGTACCTTGTTGTCTGACCAAGGTTTATCCTTTTCCTCATGTAGTTCCGATATATAACAGTGGGACGAATAAATTGAAGAGACGTCTAATTTAGTACTCTTTATGACCCGACCTACTTCGTGTTCGACTTTAGTTCTAACGGTCCTCTTTAGAGTTATTGGAGTCTATACGTCTACTGTGGTGGGAATACCGTCTTTCGTTTGTTCTTGATTTCTCGGAGAACTACTTTTACTTTCTCCTCTCACTTTTTCAACCGAATTTCGAGTTGTAAGTCTTTTGATTCTAGTACCGTAGACCAGGGTAGTGAAATACCGTTTATCTACCCTTTTGTCACCTTTGTCACCGTCTGAAATAAAAAAATCCGAGGTGTAGTGACGTATACCACTGACGTCGGTACTTTAATTTCCTACGAATGAGGAACCTTCCTTTCAATACTGGTTGGATCTGTCGTATAATTTTTCGTCTCTATAATGAAACGGTTGTTTCCAGGTAGATGAGTTACGATACCAAAAAGGTCATCAGTAGTGCCTACACTCTCAACCTCATATTTCTTTCGACTCATGACTTCTTGACTACGAAAACTTGACACCACAACCTCTTCTGAGAACTCTCAGGGAACCTGACGTTCCTCTAGGTTGGTCAGGTAGGATTTCCTCTAGTCAGGACTCACAAGTAACCTTCCTCACTACAACTTCAACTTTGAGGTTATGAAACCGGTGGACTACGCTTCTCGACTGAGTAACCTTTTCTGACTACGACCCTTTATGACTTCCGTCCCCTTCTTCCCCTGTAGGCTCCTACTCTACCAACCTACCGTAGTTACTGAGTTACCTGTACTCAAACTCATTTGAGGCCCTCGACCACTACCTGTCCCTCCGACCCGCACGACGTCAGGTACCACAGTGTCTCAACCTGTGCTGACTCACTTACTTGACTTGACTTGACTACTTATTCATTATATTTGTCTTCCAATTTTGGTTCTCAATGACTTAAGATAACTGTTAGTTTAGGAGGACTTCAAAGGGGTTCCGGTGACTCTAGTACTTAATATAAAGTCTATAGCCAGGTAACTTTTTTTCACTGTTGTACAATTTTGTCTAAAAGTCACCACTAGGGATCCCTAGTTGTTTCTGACTAAAATCCCACTACTTACACAGTGACTGTCTTGTGACATTAGGAAGAAGTCGATTATTCCATTCCCCGTATGAGTTCTCACGTATTTAGAGAAAAGCCGACAAAGTAAAAATAATATAGAGGATCCTATCTTCATTGAACCTGTCACAAATACAGTTGGTTTCATTCATAATGTCATTAATTTAATACTTTCCCTTATAAATAAACTGTTTCCGTCCCATAACTGAATATTATTTGATTATTGTTTACGTTTGAGGTTTACCAATAACCTTAATCTTTTTAGTTATTCTATCTTTTATTGTAATTTTTAAATGAGTATTATTTACGGATTATAACGAATGTTACACCGACTCATTTATATCATTTTCTTTTAACAAAGTATAAGATCGACAAGATTTACAAGGATCTCATTATAGGAGTAGTCTATTACATTATCGTAACTCTTTAAGTAATTAAAAAAGACCCCCTTTTCAAATTTAATATAAGAGACTTAATATATACGTTAGTTTCTAATTTTTAATTATCTAAGGTACTATTAAATAAACCTTGATATTTAATCCAAACGAAAGGAGAAAATAAAAAGAAATTAATATGAAGAAAGAAAACCAATTGTATGAGTGATCTCTAAACAAAATTTTGACAATACTATTGATAACTTATCTTTGTCTAAGTGACATTTTTCATAGGATACAGACTATTTCTTCAGTACATCTAACTAATCGTGAAATTTTTCCCGTAAACCTTTTAAATGAAATTATACAACTAATAAATTAGACAGGACGTATAAATGTTTATGAACCGTAATAAACATATTTATTAAGGTACTAAGAAGATTTTTTATTAATAAGGGGGATAGACAAATGAAAACTGATAACCATGATATGGGTAAGATCTTAATAAATATAAGAATTTGTACAAACTATTCACAAATTATTCGGTCATAAATTAATCACTTTTAATATGAACCTTTATAACATTCCTTAGAAGACATAAGTCTAAAATTTTGAAAGAATAAAATTTTTCTTAAAATAGTCAACTACCTTTATTAAAAATGGATATAAGTTTTAGTCCTTTATTTCACGAAAAGAAAACATGGTTTTAAAACAATTTCTTTTGGGCTAAGATATTAATAATATCATAAAAAACGTTAGACATTTAATTAAACACTCTTGTATAGGAAATAGAAGTAATATGTAGAAAAAGGTTCCGATCTATCATTCACGTTGTATGAAAATACCCTTCGATAACAACTGTAGTACAAATTTTCGGTCCTCGTTCTTTTCAGTGTGTCGTGATTTAATAAGACTTTACAACACAGTTGTTACCACGTTAATTTATATGTATATTACATACCACCGATGTATAGAAAAGGTATTTGTCTGATAATGACATGTATTCAGGTCAAAGTAAAACCAAGTCGGTGAGTCACCACAGACTGAGACACTGGGGTACCTGACGTCGTACGGTCCGAAGGGACAGGTAGTGGTTGGGGGGTCTCTAACGAGTTTGAGTACAGGTAGTTCAATCACTACAGTAGGTTGGTAGAGTAGGAGACTACAGGGGAAGAGGAGGATAGAAGGTAGAAAGGATTGTAGTCCCAGAAAAGGTTACTCAGTGAGAAACGTAGTCCACCGGTTTCATAACCTCAAAGTCGAAGCTGTAGTGAGGAAGGTTGCTTGTGGGTCCTGACCAGAGGAAATCCTACCTGACCAACCTAGAGGAACGTCAGGTTCCCTGAGAGTTCTCAGAAGAGGTTGTGGTGTCAAGTTTTCGTAGTTAAGAAGACGTGAGTCGAAAGAAATATCAGGACCGGATAAAAAGAAACCTCTGGTCACCCTAAACTAATGTCTTGAAGGTGTCCTGACCCCTTTGTCTGAAAACATCCCGTGTTTGTTTTGGAACACACGTGGTCCTCGATCTTCTTTCCTCGTCAGTGGGGTGTTCTCTGTCTCGGTCTGAACGGACACACAGGTCCTCACAGTCCACCATAGGTATGGTCATATACATACATATGATTATTTACTTATGTGTGTATAAATTTACATAGATATAGAGACATAGACAATTTTTATTTGTATGTAAACATAACTGTACAGACTAAGATTACGTCTTGTAAGTACATATAAGATCGTAAAATACCATGAAATAACATTTTTTTCTTTAGACCGACAGTAGACTTTATAAAAAAATTATAATAAACTTGGTATAATATGTATATTTCATCTTAGTCTTAACGGTTTACCATCGGGACGGTATTTACTGAAAAGGTTGATCTCATGTTTAAAACAAGTATCATGAAATACCAAAATCGGAATATTATAGACTCTTTTGAAAGGGTCTCAACACATCAAATCGAATAAATAAGAGGTAGGTGAAGACATTCCAATACAACATATAAACGTTATCCCAATTTAAATAGACATTGTTAGACGTAAGGTAGGACGGAAGGAATGTGGGACTAAAAAAAAAGTAAAATATATGACATTTGGAGTGAGAAATTCCAAAGGGACTACCGAGTTGTCCATTTCTTAGGTGGACGTTACGTTCTCTTTGTGTTCTTTGTGTCCAAGCCAGAGACCCAGTCCTTCTAGGGGACGTTTTCCTTTACCGTTGGGTGAGATCGTAAGAACGGACATTTTAGGGTACCTGTCTCCTCGGACCACCCGATACCAGTTACCCCAGTGTTTCTAAACCTGTACTGACTCGTGGATTCGTACGTCCCGAAGGGACCATCGAGTCACCATTTCTTAAACAGACGGTTACGACCTCTGTCTTAAAACTAGGGACTAAGTCCTTCTAGGGTGTACGGGGCCTTGTTGATCCGGGTACACGGTATTGATGATTCGGACACAAGGTCTTGGAGCCTTGGTGTTGACGACTCGGGTGTACGGGGTTCACGGTGTGGAGGACTTCGGGTACGGGATCTGGGACACGAGACACTACTCTCTTCGGTGGTATTACTCTTCGGGTGTGTAGTGTTGATCTCATCGGGGACGAAAGACATTGACCTCTTTTCGAACGTGTGGTTCCTTCTGGGTCATGTCGGTTTTTTTTTTTTTTCAGTGACAAACATCACATGTCAAGATACCCAAAACTGACTTGTTGGTAGTATGTAGGTATCTCATTATATTACCTATCAGGGGTTTGGGATGTTTAAAGTAAAGTACGGGTGGAATGTATCTATATTAGTGAAAGGGGTTAGGGAACGTTTGGGGAATATATAAAGAAAAAGGACGTTAAGACGGAAAAGGTTTTACGGTGTACTTACTTTGTTATATTATACATCATAAACCCCACAAATATTAAGAATAGATTTGAACGTTTTAAATCCCTTCAATCTGTTTTTCACACCTCTGCCGTTACCGTGGGGTGAGGTCATGAGAACGGACCTTTTGGGGTACCTGTCTCCTCGGACCACCCGACGTCAGGTACCTCAGCGGTTCTCAGCCTGTGCTGACTCGTTGAAGTGAAAGTGAAAAGTGAAAGTACGTAACCTCTTCCTTTACCGTTGGGTGAGGTCGCAAGAACAGACCTCTTAGGGTCCCTACCCCCTCGGACCACCCGACGGAAGATACCCCAACTTGTCTCAGCCTGTGCTGATTTTGCTGAATCGTCGTCTGTTTTACGTTTGACTTGAAGATCCTACGACATGTAAGTCCTGTAGTAGAACGGATATGGTAGACAAAAACTTGTCTAAAAAGAAAGATGAGAGTAAGATGATAGAGAAGGAAATAGTTTTTTGAACGTTATCAGTCGTATAGTGTCCTTTTATTCAAAGACAAACTGTACATACGACAACTCTACTCCAATCTCCGTTACTTTTTACCGTGTTTAATTAAAAAAGGTTCCTTAAAACACGTAGAAGAGTCTTTAAAGTTTTGGTCTTTCGTAAAAAAAAGATTTTGAAATTGTTTTAACCTTGAACAAAGGTGAAAACTTTAAAACTAGTAGTACCTCCTAGAAGATGATCATCGTCTCCAGTGTAAAAGAATAGAGTATAAAAGTTAATTGGTCTCAAATTCTCAAACATTCTATTCAGACTGGTTCCCTACCATTATAACATTAATTACTCGATTGACTTGTTTACTCGTTTCGTTCCCCCACGACGAGTTAATTACCTCGAAGAGACAAAGGTCAACTTGATCTCCGATACGACCGATGTCACCAAATCTTCTTACGGCACAAGGACATGTGGGAAGATAATACATGGGGAGGGTGGTTCAAGTCCGGAGGAGTAGACACCCCTCAGGTCTGTGTACCGAGACTCGTAGTCTCCTTTTGGACACTATCATAAGGACTCGACAATCGAAGGTCCCCTTTATCTAAACCCTAGTACGGGAAAATAGATTCACTGAAGAAAGGTAAAGGACAAAAAAGTAACAATACAAAAAGAAAACCAACATCTACAATACATCATGGTATCACCGACAACTAGAAAAGACAAGAATTCTTGATACAAGACAAGTGTCAAAATTGAGGGACACACAGTGGGAGACAACTGACGAGGAGACTAAAACACCCAGAAATATCATTGACATCGAAGGACGGAAGACCACTAATTCATGGTGGAGGACTGGAGGACCGATCCGGTGGTAGGAGTCTATAGTTATTCGGGTCGAGACACAAGTGGAGTAGACGATGATTGGGTACAGACATCTCCTAGGTTATTTGTAGAGTCACTACGATCACAGGGAGAGGACCGGAAGTAACTGATCGCGAAACAGACCGGGAACCTACCTTGTGTTATGTGACCACCCACAAGACCGGAGTCTAAGTGGGGTCGTGTCGTTAGGGTAGAGACGTCGGAGAAATTAGGGAAGAGACTTAGAAGGTCTCGTTGGATCCATAAGGGTGAACTGACTTGAAAGTCAGATCAAGTTAAGTCAGTAAGGTAGTACAGACTGAGAAACGTTGGGGTACCTATCGTCATACGGTCCGAAGGGACAAGTAGTGGTTGAGGACCTCGAACGCGTTTGAGTACAGGTAGTTCAGCCACTATGGTAGGTTGTTAGAGTAGGAGACAGTAGGGGAAGAGGAGGGTGGAAGTTAGAAAGGGTCATAGTCCCAGAGAAGGTGACTCAATCAAGAAGCTTAGTCCACTGGTTTCATAACCTCAAAGTCGAAATCGTAGTCAGGAATTTTACTTATAAGTCCTGACTAAAGGAACTCCTAACTGACTAAACTAGAGGAACGTCAGGTTCCCTGACAGTTCTCAGAAGAGGTTGTGGTATCAAAATTTCGTAGTCAAGAAACCACGAGTCGAAATCAGTAGTGAAAAATTCTCGGTACGATCGTTACCCAAGCGGAGAGGGGAACACAAGAAGGATCCTACCATTTAGTGTACAGGGTTCTTTCACGGAGGTTCAGTTACTTAAGAATAAGCCAGAATCTGCAAACAACTACAACTAAGAAAGTTATGGAGATCAGAAAGTTTAGTCCACGTTGTACGGGGAAAGTCTAATACCACCCTAAATAAGGTTCTATTCCCGAAGGGACATCGAGTCAACCATTTCTTAGACGGACGTTGTGTCCTCTGCGCCCAANCTTTCACGGAGGTTCAGTTACTTAAGAATAAGCCAGAATCTTCAAAACCGGTCGAACTAGTTCGTGGACCCACTTGAGTGAAACGAAGACGGACAACTACAACTAAGAAAGTTATGGAGATCAGAAAGTTTAGTCCACGTTGTACGGGGAAAGTCTAATACCACCCTAAATAAGGTTCTATTCCCGAAGGGACATCGAGTCAACCATTTCTTAGACGGACGTTGTGTCCTCTGGGCCCAAGCTAGGGACCCAGTTCTTCTAGGGGACCTCTCCCTTTACCGTTGGGTGAGGTCATAAGAACGGGTCTCTTAGGGTACCTGTCTCCTCGGACCGTCCAACGTCAGGTACCCCAGTGTTCTCATCCTGTGCTGAATCACTGATTTTGGTGGTTTGGTTCGTGGAAATGTCGGTTTTGTCATCCACTCACTTTGAAGATTTCCCTATGTGCAAGTGAACACCTCCTCTTTGAGACGTTGTAAAAGATCATCTCCACTTCATGATAGAGAATAAACCTTTTCCTCCTGAAAGGAGTATCGAGTCAACCATTTCTTAAGTGGACGTTACGTTCTTTAGTACCAACCTAAGGACTCAGTCCTACTATACAGTCTCTTGGCTATCCGATGTGTGAGGTCATAAGAACCCAAAGGGACACCGAGTCGACCATTTCTTAGATGGACGTTACGCCCTCTAAACCCAAGTAAGAGACTTAACCCTTCTAGGGGACCTCTTCCCTTTCTGATGGGTGAAGTCATAAGACCGGATCTCTAAAGGTACCTGACATATCAGGTACCTCAGTGTTTCTCAGTCTGTCCAAACTCGTTGAAAGTGAAAAGTGTGTACCACCACTCGTTGAAACATTCTAGACTCCCAGGTCCACCAAATGTTCCAGTTACAGGAGTCCTCGTTAGTAGATTTTAAGTCGTAGATATAAACTCCCAGGGTTTAAAGAAAAGGTGAGGACCACGGAATTATAATTGTATTGTCTGGACGTCACCGATTCTCAATTTGTAGAGACACAGGGAAGTCATAACAACGGAACTCTTGGGGTACTTGTCACACTTTTCCGTTTTACTATCCTATGACTTTCTCCGTGAGGGGTCTAGGCATTCACGGGTTATACGATGACCTCTAGTCACCTCTTTATTGAGGTCTTTCTTACTTCCCTACCTCGGTTTCGTTTTTGTCATGGGTCGACACCTACTATGACCACTATCTTCGTTCCAAGTTACGACATTTTTCTTTATCCTTGGACCTTACAGTCCAGGTAATTAGTTTCGTTTAGCCTTCACTAGTTTGTCCTCTACCGTTCTCACTTGTAACTGTAATATCCTTAGTCTTTTGATTTTACCTGACCTTACCCACTTAAATTGAGTCTACTGGTAATATAGATGATTACACCCGTCCTTAGAGAATCTTCTTTACCGCATCGGTAGTACCAGTTGTTTTCTCAGACTTTACGTCATGAACCTACGTTAGAGTTGGTGCTGTCTTATTAGATACAAGTAAATGTTCCGTTTGGTAAGTTATAGTGCTATTGGGTTCGGATACGGGGTTGGTCATTACCACTTCTTCGACTGCAACTTACCAAGATACTTCTGGATGTACTGAAAAATCTTGGTTATAGGTGTTTTCTACAGGAAAGGTAATATCCCCTGACCTTACGTTTTCATCCTTCAGTTCTTTGTGGACCTCATCGTCCGTTTAAACCGGAACCTTATGTCTTACTTCGTCCCGTTTCCGATTATCTCAAGACGGTTCTCTTGCGTGTCCAGTATCGTTTGTGGGAGAAGGTTGTTGTGTTCTTTTCTGAGATGTATACCTGTAGTAGTCTACCAGTTGTGTCTTTAGTCTAACAAATACAAGAAACGTCGGTTTCTACCTCTTCGAGATATGTCAGTCGTTTTTATTCTGACCCTTGACTGACACCGAGTCTAGTACTTGAGGAATGACGGTTTAAGTCTGAATTTAACTTCTTTCATCCCTTTTGGTGATCTGGTAAGTCCATACTGGATTTAGTTTAGGGAATACTAATATCTCACCTTCACTCTTTATATAAATTACCTGATCTAGACTATCTGTCGGACTACTTGATACCTACCTCCAACCACTGTAACATGTCCTCTGTCCTTAGTTCTGGTAGGGGTACCTTTTCGTTACGTTTTTTCGTTTTACCGACAGACTCCTCCGGAATGTTTATCGACACTTTTCTTCTCTTCGCTTTTCGTTTCCTCTTTCCGTTTCTATATTCGTACACTTACGTCTCAAGGTTTCTTATCGTTCTTCTCTACTCTTTCGGAAGGAGTCTCTAGTTACGTTTCTTTATCTCCTTTTGTTGTCTTACTCTTTCTGATCTCTAGAGAAGTTCTTTTAATCTCTATGGTTCCCTTATAAAGTACGTTGCTACTCTAACTAATTCCTGTCTTTACCATACCTGGCTTGTCTTCGTCTTCTATAATTCTTCTCCACCGTTTTTATGTGTCTTGACATGTTTTTTCTAGAAGTACTACGTCTATTAGTACTACCACATTAGTCAGTGGATCTCGGTCTGTAGGACCTTACATTTCAGTTCACCCGGAATCGTAGTGATGTTTGTTTCGATCACCTCCACTACCTTAAGGTCAACTCGATAGAGTTTAGGACTTTCTACTACGACACTTTCACGATGTCAGTTACCGGTGTCCTCACCTTTTCCAGTCAAAAGTAAGGTTAGGGTTTCTTTCCGTTTCGGTTTCTTACGAGTTTGATGACGTGTTATCGTGAGTAGAGTGTTCGATCATTTCATTACGAGTTTTAAGAGGTTCGGTCCGAAGTCGTTATGTACTTGACACTTGAAGGTCTACAAGTTCGACCAAAATCTTTTCCGTCTCCTTGGTCTCTAGTTTAACGGTTTTAGACGACCTAGTAGGTTTTCATTCTTTCAAGGTCTTTTTGTCGATGAAGACGAAATAATTGATCCGGTTTCGGAAACTGACACACCTAGTGTTATTTGACACCTTTTAAGACTTTCTCTACCCGTATGGTCTAGTGGCCTGGACTGAGAACTCTTTGGATATACGTCCAGTCCTTCATTGTCAATCTTGACCTGGACCTTGTTGTCTGACCAAGGTTTATCCTTTTCCTCATGCAGTTCCGACATATAACAGTGGGACGAATAAATTGAATATACGTCTCATGTAGTACTCTTTGGGACCCGACCTTCTTCGAGTTCGATCTTAGTTCTGACGGTCCTCTTTATAGTTATTGGAGTCTATATGTCTCCTGTGATGGGAATACCGTCTTTCACTTCTCCTCGATTTTTCGGAGAACTACTTTCCCTTTCTCCTCTCTCTTTTACAACCGAATTTCGAGTTGCAAGTCTTTTGATTCTAGTACCGTAGGCCAGGGTAGTAAAGTACCCTTTATCTACTATTTCTCACCTTTGTCACAGTCTGAAATAAAAACCCGGAGGTTTTAGTGACGTCTACCACTAACGTCGGTACTTTAATTTTCGAATGAGGAACCTTCCTTTCAATACTGGTTGGATTTAATGTATAACTTTTCGTCTCTGTAATGAAACGGTTGTTTCCAGGTAGATCAGTTCCGATACCAAAAAGATCACCAGTACATACCTAAACTCTCAACCTGACACTTCTTTCGACTCGCGGTTTCTTAACTACGAAAACTTGATAAAACGACATCTTCTGAGAATGTTCAGGGAACCTGACGTTCCCTTAGGGTGGCCAGGTAGGATTTCCTCTAGTCAGGACCCACAAGTAACCTTCCTGACCACGACTTCGACTTTCAGGTTATGAAACTGTTGGTGTACCTTCTCAACTGAGTAAACTTTTCTGAGACTACAACCCTCCCTAACTACCGCCCTCCTCTTCCCCTGCTGTCTCCTACTCTACCGACCTACCGTAGTGACTGAACTACCTGTACTCAAACCCATTTGAGACTCTCAGCCACTACCTGTCCTTCCGGACCACACGACTCTAAGTACCCCAACGTTTCTCAACCTGTGCTGATTCACTGACTTGACTTCACCACACTGAAATTAAACATCCAAATGTCTCAAGGTCTTGAGTTACAAACATAAATTAACGGGGCCGAACCTTCTATATTTATAGAGACTTTATTAGGGGTAATGGTCCTTTTGATCCATGAAGGTGACTTGAACAAGGTACTGGGGTAAACGTGACCTCAGTCTCGTCCTCAATCGTAGTCAACTTCGCGTATACGTCTCTCTGCCCCTACTTAGGAATAAAGGTTCCTTTTAGGTCAATAACAAACGTATTTTCCAATCACGATTCGTCGTTTGGATGTTTATAGTTTTCTTTTGGAATGACATCCAACTAATGATAAATAATTTATAAATATGGAAGCCTCGATAAACCTTAGTTTTACTCTTAATTTTTTTTTTATTTTCTACGGATTACTTCGTGTTTAGACCCCGTCGTTTGGAGTACAAAATCTAGGTTTCTACAAGAAAGTCAACGTCAGGAAAGTGAAGATCTCGGACCTTGTGGAAGTCCTCTGACATCTTATCTCCCTGCTCGAGTGGTCACCAAGTAATTAAGTTCCTTTGGTAGTCGAGACTCGGATGATGTCCTACCGCCACGTCTCGAGTTGACCATGTAGATTTGAGTGGAGTCAGGGTTAGGACCACCTCGAAAGTCGGACAGGTCTTCAACACGTGATCCTTTCCTTTCCAGGTCTTTCCTTCACTTTCGTCTGTCCACCGTCATTAAGTCCTATTTAATACGGCTCCGGTTCACTGTCTTAGAGATATGACACAACTATTAACAATGTAATGTACTTCGTATCCTCATTAACACTGATAAGGGTGGGTGACACGACTCCTCGACCCACCCCCATCTATAGGAACATACACTGATATTGGTTGAAACCTCGCGAGGCTTTTCGGCGGGAGCCAGCAGAGTCTGAGGGTGGGTGAAAGGTCCTCCGCTCTGGACCGAAAATGAAGCGCCGGTGGTGGTTGTACGGACGTTAGACGAGCCTAGGGCGTCCGGTCTCACCCTGCGGGCGCTGAAGTGTGGGTCCGACCTCTGTCCGCCTGGCCACCTCGGTTGAGCCCACCCTCCGAACCCTCTTACCTCGGCGGAGGGCGGAGGGCGGAGAAGGGGAAGGGGGCCGACCGCCCGCCCGCGCGCGCCCGGCCCTCGCCCCTCCGCCGCTCTCCCGTCGCCGGCGCGGCGGCCGGCCCACGCCCCCGGCGCCTCGCGCGGGTGGCGCGAGAGGGGCGCCGGCGAGAGCGGGCCGTGTCGGGCGCGGGGGCCTGGGCGCTCCGCGGGCGGCGAGCGCCGGCGCCCCTGGCTTGCGCGCTCCCCTTCCCGGCGGGCGCGCCGCGGGGTCGGTCCTATGGCCGGGGCGCACCGGGGGCTCGCGGCGGGTATGCCTGGGCCCTTCGTCCTAGGGCGCCTGCGGGCGTCGGGCTCCCTTAGCGGCCCCTGGCCCGACAGGAAAGAGTCTGTGGGCGGGGGCCTCTGAACCTTGCGCCTGAGGTCTCCGCCGCGCGTACCAGTCCTGTTTAAAGAGCACCAAATTTCCCCAGGACTCTGACTGAGGGTAATTTAATCGAAAAGAAGAGAACAAATTCATTGAGACAAATCTGGTTCTCCTTTACCAAGGAACTTCATAAAACCCAACTTTTGTAACAGGACTTTCAAAAACAAACAACTCCAACACATACATATAAACAATTGAAAGATACATTAATCTTTGGGAATTCTATAATTCCCGTGTAATGTCCTAGTGACACCGCGAACCCGTAGAACAATCGTTCAATCCGGAAGAGAAAGGTCCGCACCCTAGTTTCGGTTAGGGAGTGCCTTGACAAAACGAACAATCCAAAGACGCGGGACTCAGAGTGGTCCACGATTCTGGAGCACACCGACTAAAATCATTGCACAATAGAGCTCCAAGACCCCAGGGCACCTCGACGAACACTTAAAACAAAGGTTTCCCGGATCCGGCCACCCCCGCCTATCACGTCGACAGACGAGACAAAACGTACCGAATGTTAAATGATTTCACGGTTATCGTCGGCGCACTTCAAATCGAAGTCAACGCACGGTTCAGCGATGTCAGGATAGGCTTAGAAACGCTAGAGTACCTGACATCGGACGGTCTGCGGAGACAGGTATCCTAAGAGGTCCGTTTTTAATGCCTCACCCAACGGTAAGGGAAGAGATCCCGTAGAATGACTGGGTCCTTAGCGTAGGCTTAGAGCATCCAGCTTTCACACGGGTAAATAAACCAGAAAGGTTATCATTACTGATCATTCGTACAATTGAAAACTTTCTTCACCTCATGGAAACAAAGAGAACAAATCAATGACTCTGTTAAAGGTTCAACTGGTTTATCGATTAGGACAAGAGAATCAATTTTATCAAATTTAATGTATTTTGTTTTATTTTGTTTGTGGAGAATAGTATCACTCAATACACAAAGAGAAAAACGTGGTAAGGTCGGAACACTTCTCCCTCGTCGGGTAAAATTAATTCTCGAAGCAGTTTTTGAACATTAATAGGGAATTAGCCAAACGATTTGATTCAGGAGACGGTGAACTCCCAGAGGTCGACGGATTGTCTATGGTTCCTGAGGACGAACTGTGACGCAAAATTATAGAAAAAGTTAATCAAGGAGAATGTCCCTTGAGTAAACTTAGAGTTTAAATCAATCTTGACTTGAAAATGAAGAGAAAATTATTCGTTAACATTATATCGTTGTATATGTCAGACCTTCCTAAAACTCCTTTCATGAAAATTTTTAACCTTTATGGATACAATTTTACGATTATGAATTTATAACTCTGTTTACTTTGACTAGTGTTTGTAAAAAAGAAACGGGATTCGTTCGGTATGATATTGTCTTATTAAAAATTCTCCTAAAGGGTTTGCAGATGTATTTTGTACATACAAGTGAAAAGGACCTGAAGTTTATACTTTATCTATAATTTTTAGAGAGAATTTTTACTCTAATACGGTTCTCCGAAGAGATGGTCTTCAGAAAAAATAAGGACATAAGGGTGTCATGGATGGAAGGGGCATTATACGAATAATAAACAGAATTTTTGTAAATTGTTGTTGTTTTTTATTATCCGATAGAAGAGTTCATACATTTTAGAACTGAGTCTTGAGTTTTTCATAAATTTTGAAAATAAACCATAGAAATTCTTCTTCCTGAGAATTTTATTATTTTATAGAATCCTCTCATGAACACAAAACACTTCTCTAAACAATAATAAATTAAAACGACTAAATGTTATAACGTAAAAGAAAATCTATAAAGGACCCTCACCCTTCATCATAAAGACTCTCGATATCGTTTATGGACTCATTAAAACTATTTTATTTTTCACTAAAAATTACTATCAACCCTTTCACAAAATAAAAAAAAGAACCTGGTGTACAGTATGTCTACTTCAAATACTACTTAATCTTAACTTTATAGATTACCAACTACAGTAAAACCCCTTTAACATTGAAGTCAAAACAAAACAAAAAAATTTAATCCCCTAACAAACTAAAATATTGAAAGAACGTCAACGTGACATGGAATCGTCTGGAAACCACGACTTCTGGTTATTGAATGTCGACGTTAAGAAGACTGTGGGTGAGGTGTTTGTTTGAAGTCCAGAAAGAGTTCCATTTAACGACAAAAACAACGTCATAAACACACACAGTCAATTAATTACACAAATTAATAAATTACACTACGATATAAACCAAGGATCGAAATGAAAAATACACAGTAATTGTTTCAAAGACTCACTACAAACGGTTTGAGGTACAAAGGGTATCCGGAACATCACATATAACGTTCTAAAACACCAAACCACTAAAAAAAAAAAAAAAATCGTAACATATACAGTCTAACACCGTCTTGACTGACATACACAAATGTGTCCATGAAATATACTAGACTTTATATATTAAACACCTTATTTATCAAATTAATATGGGTGACATTACGACTTTACATTATGGACAAAATCAATCGTAACATATAGTTTGTTAGGATCTTGAACCATCGAGTTTAATTTTCATTTAATTTTGGAATCATCGAAAGTCATAGAGGACCAAGTCACCGAACCGACCCGAGTCGAGCCGTCAAGACGACGACGGGAGGGAACCCCAGAGCATACCAATATTAGTCTACCGTCGACCCCGACCTCCGTAGACTCCCGTCGGCCGTCCAATATTACTGTCGCACAGGGAAAAAGAGAGATTCATCGGGTGCCCGGAACAGAGAGACAGGACACAAAGGGACACAATGGGGACTGTCTCATCGGTGCAAAGAATGAGTCCCATTAGTTCTTCGATGTCTTTACCCTTGACCGTCCGTAAGAATTCGGAATCTGGACCTAGACGTGTCGTATTGAAAGGGGTGGAGTTAGTCGATTCGTTAATGTCCCGGTCGGGATTGAGGTCTCTCCTCTTTAGTAGTGGTAGAAAACTACCCCGTTTATCGTTTCATAGACACTGACAGAAATTAGGTGGTGTTATAAGAAGTGATTATCAAAAAATCTCCTTATAATATTCTAAAATCTTGGTCTTTTGAGAATCCTTAATAAAGTAGATTGTAGTAGTTAAATGCACTTTCCCATGACCTCGTTTTATAGTGTTATTTTCTGGACCTCGACATTGTGAAAGAATAACAAAAATTAAAGAGTCTTGGGTACTCTTAGACGACCCTATACCAAAGACTGATCGAACAATCTTTGCACGGACGTAAAAGGTTTTGGGTGATTCTGAACTCTTTATAAAATGTAGTACTGTCTTGTTCTATAAAGACCTATAGTTCCTTCTAATAAAAGCTTATTAATAAAACGGAACAAATTTTTGTGTGTATAGTTGTGTCTCTCTTTCTTAAAATATTCTCTCACTTAGACTTTATTTAGAAAGTAAGGATTCCCTATAAACTATGGAAGTACCAGGCTATGGTTCAAGTAAGTAATCCGGAATCCATTACAAACCGGGAAGTGAAGTAGAGTGGGGTTTTTTGCAGAAATTCTCTGTAAAAAACATTTATTACACATTTATATGAGAATGACACATGTATACATGAAGAATTTGTTATTTAATCCTACTTCTTGGACAAAAATAATAGTTTTCAATGAAAAGATTGCTTTCGTTAGTCCTACTATGAAAAAACACACAGACTTTAATTTTTATGTACATGACTTTATCGAGTGACATATATGTTTAATTGTCCTTTTTTAAGACAACCAAATTCACTCCGCGCATTACTTTACAAAAGACTGGAAGGACTTGAAGCCACATAGATAGGTAGAGTTATATCGAGAGAGACGAATAGGTAGAAAAAAATTTGACCACATTAGTAGAACATTGAAAATGTAGTTAATGCGGTTAAAATTTTGTGGTCACCTTAAGATGAGAAAGAGACACAAAAGAGAAATAGAGGGAAGAAAGTGAGGATCCACAAAATTAAGACTATCGTCAAGAAGGGAAAGACGAATCTGAGGAGAAGGAATAAATATTTACAAATTACATAAGGTAAACAAAGAGTTTTTTGGTTTTATATAAACAACGGAAAAATAAAAACCTTGAGAATTAACAGGTAAAAAGATAAGCCCAAAAAGGAAAAAAATAATCAAACAATTAGATAAGTACTCCTTTTTTATGTAATTAACTTTATTATCATCAACGAATGAAAAGGATCATAAAAAGAAGTAAGAATGTTCATTTATTAAGAATACTTAAGTCCAGAGACGACAATTATTAATCACAAAGAAAAAATACACAATATGGTATTTATCTTACCATACTAAAAGTCGATTATTTACTTCGAGATTACGGACACGGAAGTCTCTTGATACATTTAGACGTATAAAACATTTTGTTTTATCTACATTCCTGTAGAGTGACTACAACATCTCTTTCCGAATCCGTTGGACTGAGACACTGGGGTACCTGAAATCGAAGAGACAGGTTCTTAAGAGGTCCGTTCTCATGAGCTCACCCAACGGTAAAGGAAGAGGTCTCCTAGAAGATTGGGTCCCTAACTTGTGTCTAGGGGGCGTAACATCCATCTAAGAAATGGTAGACTCGGTCGTCCCTTCGGGGGTACATTTTGACGTGTAATACGTTTTGTTCGACCTACATTTCTTTAGAGTGACTACAATGTCTCTTTCCGAATCCGTTGGATAAAATCTTTACGTTCCAGAGTCTAGAATACAAGGAAAAGGTGCACTCATGGACTAACGTCATGGAGACACTATCGTCAAATTACCAAGACACTGAAAAGTCTGTCAATATCACGACCCAGACTAGGGAAACACTTTTACCTTTACATTTATCAGAATGGAGGAGGTTAGACGGAAAACATAGGTACCATGGGGTAGACGTCGTATACCTTTTATAAACTTTTTTTAAGGTCGTTTAAAGGTTTTCCGTTTTGTTTAAATAGTGTGTGTCCATTGATGAATAAAACATAAATGTTGATAAACGTGTCGTACGTATAACATAATCTATAATATTAGATCTCTCTAAATTTATATACCCTCCTATACACATCCAATATACGTTTGTAACGTGGTAAACTCTGAACTCGTACACACCCAAAAAGATGGGAACCTCCGAAAACTTTGGTTAGGAAGTACTAATGAATCCTTGATGGTATGAAGTGGATCGAGTATTCTTACGTTACTCAGGTACCAACCCTTTCGTGAAATATTTAATTTCCGGTAGTAAGTACAGTAAAAGTTAAGGAAACAAATGTTCTACACTTGTTAAGATAAATTATTAAAGATTCCAAAAATGGTCAAATGTGATACACTTTAAGAGATTTTACAATGATTCCGTTGGGTCGTGTGTAAGTAAACTTGAGTCATTAACCTACCATTTAAACTCACTCGGTCTTGTGGAAGAGACTCTCAATCTTAGGGGTAATAGATGCACCATTATATTAATAGATGGGGTTTAGAGGCACCATTCGAANAAAAAAATTAAAAAAAAATAATTAAAAAAAAATAAAAAATTTAAAATTTTAGAAATTAAGAATGTACGCAAGGGTTTGTACTTGCGGGGAGGGTGGAGGGAGGGGTGTTGTAGGGAGACCCAGTAGGGGTACGTGGTCGGGGTTCGTACGACGTGGGAAGTAGTCTGTATCTGACCGCTAAGTTAAGAACGTACTATCACATGTCCAATCTTACGGTAAGAGGGTTTTAGTATGTCCAAAAAATCTTCCGTCTATTTCAGTAAACCATAAGGGTAAAGAAGTTCTTAAAAGGTGTCAACACTAGAGGGTCAGTTTCCGAAACCACATTAATTATTTCGTCATCATCTACAAAAAGACCTTGAGAGAACGAAAAAGACACTAGGTCACCTACAACCGTTAAACTAGAGACCAAGGAGTGGAAAAAGATTTAGGTCGAACTTGTAGACCTTCAAGTAGTAAGTGCATGACAACTTCGGACCGAACCTCTTAAAACTCGTAATGAAACGATCGCACACTCTACTCACGTTAGCACGTCGTCAAACTTGTAAGAAACCCGAAGGGACCACCGAGTCTATCATTTCTCAGACGGACTTTACGACCTCCGGACCCAAGTCAGGGACCCAGTCATACTAGGGGACCTCTTCCTTTACCGTTGGGTGAGACCATAAGAGTGGACCTTTTAAGGTACCTGCCTCGTCCGATGTCAGGTATCCCAACATTTCTCAACCCTTGTTGACTCGTTGATTGAATGAATAAACTCGTCAGAAACCGTAACGGGGAGAAACCCTGACCTTACTTTTGACTGGAAAAGGTCAGGACACCGGTGACGTCTCAAAAGGTTTAAACGACCGTATAACTCACGTCATGAAAGTGTCGTAGTCGAAAATCCTAAACTTTATCGAGTTAACCTTAAGATAGTGGAGGTCATCGAAACAAACATTACTACGAAGGATTCCGGGTGAACTGAAGAGTAGGGTCCTACAGACCGAGCTCTATTCACTAGTGTGGTAACACCAATAGACACAGTACTTCTAGAAAAAAGAAATCATCAAGAAACACAAGAACGGTGGAGAAGAATGATAGAAGACGAAGACAAACCAGGTATGGTAAAAACAGAACATAACTCGGATAGAAACGTACTTTACAAGCGAACCATAGAGATTAAAGGAACTTCTCTAGAGATCAGAAGGGGTAAGAAAAAAAGGGAGATAAGGAAACGTGACTAGTGACTCTTTCCGAAGGAATAGAGGGGAACAATAAGAAACCTTACGACGGAAGTCTACCTATATAGAAAGGAAAAGAGGAGACGGAAAACGTAGAAAAGAAAAGAGTCGACAAACATTTTGGAGGAGTCTGTTGGTGAAACGGAAAAACGTAAAGAAAAAGAACACCTAACAGAACTAGTAACGGAGGACATGTTACAGTACTTGGAGGTAGGTATCAAGAGTCTGTAACAGATAGTCTAGATTAGGGAACTTAGATAAACAGTGAACGTGACATATTAACATTCCCTAAACTAAATCCAGTATGTACTTACCAAATCACCAAAAGGGATGAAAGAAGTTAAATTCAGACTTAAACCGTTATTCCTCAAGTACTAGACTCGGTCAGTCGAGGGCTAGAACGAAAACGACTGACATATCTTGAACCGGTAGAAACCGACGTATCTTAGATACGTTTGGTATCTTAGACGATTGGTATAAGATACGTTTGGTAACGTATAAGATACGTTTGGTAACGTATAAGATACGTTTGGTATCTTAGACCAAACCCAAACCCATAACTGACAGACAACTACAGGTCTACATCTCAGAAAACACAACAACCTTCTCCCACACAAACGATACTGGTCACGTCAGAGAACCGTTTTGAGACAATTTGAAACGGGACGAATTAAAACATGAGGTTCCGGTTTAAACGGACAATGAGCTCCATAGAGAACTGAAAGATGAAAACGTAATGACAGGGGATACTACTTTTCCTGTAGAAAAAACTCATAGTCAAGATCTTCCAGAACGTCCAGAAGTATCTTGGTAAGTTAAAGCCGAAGAAGTCGTAACGACCAACCCTGTATCTGCACCTAATGACTTAGCAAACGGAACCTTTGTTGTCTCTAGTAAGACAGTAAAAATTCTGACGTAGGTTCATAACGTAAAACCTGAGAAGACAACTGATACTACCGATGAGGTAAAGAAGATTCCCTAAGAACGGGTGTCATCATCTGTATTACCAGTAGACTCAATTTAAGTGGGTAAGGTCAGGTAAAATCAAGTAACTAAGGATTTTACAACTACAAGTGAGAACGGTAGAGGACACTGGTGAAGATTAAATGGAACTAAGTACCTGGATAGTAAGGTCCAAGGATACGTTATAACGAAAAATGTCGTAGTCTGAAATGAAGGTAGTGGTCAGTATAGGTGTTGACCCGCAACAAAAGTGACACCGAGACAGAAAGTAAAAAATACTGTGTGATAAACTTGAAATTTTATAAAATTCTATAAATATACTAATGAGAGACAGTAGACAACATTCTTTAAGGTTTTCGAAGACCATTTGTATTAGAATGGGTGGAAAATGGGAATTACTTTATCCTGTGTAAAGACGAACATAGGAACATCTGATGTCGATAAAAAGAAGAAAGTAACAGTATGACTTTTTGAAAAGAATTGGGAAATTTTTTTTACAAATGGAACAGTCTAAGTATTGACCTTTACGAACTTTCCTGAACTCTAAAACTCACTCTCTTTGAGAATGACAAGACTTGAGTCTAGGTAAATGGCTTGGGTGTCGTTTCGGATAGAAGACTGAAACCCAACACCATTTTCTTGTCGTGAATGACGTCCTTCACGAATGTCGTACTTCGTTCCTCTTACTTTTACGACTCTTCTGAGCTGGAGGGGTTACCGAAAGTCTGGTATCAAAAATTTCGGTTGTCATATCCACTGTCAACATCCAAAAGACTAATCAAGTACCTGTAAGAAGAATAAACAATCAGTACTCTATTGTTAGTACTCCAAACCCCTTAGATTTAGTAGTTAGAAGACCAAGTTTGGTCAGATTCTAGATACACTAACACCAGTGACCTATAAGTTGTAGGAGGTCGTCACCCTCAGAAGCAAAGACTCCTTGGTGAGGTTCTATGCATAATCTAACAATCGATATAGGGAAAGTCCTCCTCCATCCTCAGGACTCTGACAACAATTTCGACAATAATGGACGAAAGGAAACAAGGACTTAAAAGATTAAGAGATTAGTAATGGACAAACTCAGACGAGAAACCTTGAGACCCCCTCGGAGTCTCTGATTTTAAGAAACGTGTTTGTTCTTAACCCCTCTGACACCTAACATCAGTGAACTGACGTTCTTTAATTATCGACACTTCTACCCCTCTTCATCGGTCCAAACTCTATATACCCTCTCTATCACGACTCCCCTAGACGAATTACTAACATACAACCCTTCTTAATTCATCATTTTAACCCATTAGTCACTTTTTAGGGTCCCTAAAAACGACAGTCCCCGATGTTTGCGTAAGTAAACCGTCTTTTTGGGTTTCTTCTCAATACAGGACGTTACCTACACTCTGTCTTTCACAAACAAAGGTAGAAGTACTGAAGTAGTGTACCCGTTCAAAGAATTTAAGACACGGAATCAAAGGAGTACTTACTGTACTCTTAATATTATGGATTGAGTAGTGAACGGGATTTCTAACTTCCTCCACGACGTAATTCTAATAAATCTTGTCACGAACTGTGTACCACTTGAGATAGTCTCTTTTCTCTCGGTTTTTTTGTGTTTTCAAGACTGTACATATCAAACTCTATGGACAACCTGGAGACTCGTATATCAACACATATGATGTCCTACCAACGTCACTTCTACGTTTAACTAATTCACACTCTATATACAACCCCCATCCAGACTCGTCTACATCGTTATCTCCCAGTACCAACTAACATACCTGAGGTTTCTGTCTGACCCAAACATAGGTGAATGATCGATACTCGTACATGATATTGGACTCACGAAGTCAAAGGAGTACAAACTTTTCTCTTGAAATTACCTTTGATAGAGGATCAAAACAAGATTCCTAATTTTTAGATTATATAGTTTATATACATACACGGTCCATAATTCCCACTTCCTAACTCAGTATAAAGTGTACAACTTTACCTAAAAGTTGTATGTCCACTTCTATACAACTCATTTTACTCGAGTCTCTAGTCCTTCTGGGTCACAAGTACTATAGTTGACTAGTAAACAGTCGTATGAACTTCCTATCAATTTTGAGGGGAGGTCCAGGAGAGGTAGTAAGATACGTTTTGTTTCTTGAGAGAGTGGACTTCTTTTTTTACCTGTAATTGCAACTAGTGTGCGTCGAGAGTCGACCGGAGTCGGAGACCGTTTAGAGGTCTTAAGGAACAGGGTCGACAAATTCTCTATTGATGAGGCTTGTTGCAACCTCTTCTTGTCCGGGGGAATTCTGTCATCTAAAGGTGTATGTACGGATATATATGAATGAGAAAAGAACCCAATCACGTCGTCGAGTGATTAGACTGACGACGGGGAAGAGCGGAGCAATTTCACTAGACAAGGACATTTCACGGCCAGAGGAAGAAAAAGCCTTGGAGCGGAAGAGAATTGAGGGAATGGGACGTCATGACTACCGTGAATTTCGAGATCCCACCCTACTTTAGAGTGTGCAAATGAGATTCCTAGCTTCTTGCTTGCACACCACAAACACACACACATGAGTCAGCACAGGTTGAGAAGCGGTAGGGTACCGGACATCGGACGGACCGAGGAGACAGGCACCGTAAAGGGTCCGTTCTTATGACATCACCCAACGGCAAAAGGAGGAGGTCCCCTAGAAGGGTTAGGTCCCTAACTTGGACACAAAAGACGTAACCGTCCGTGTAAGATATGGTGTCTCGGTAGACCCTTCGTTACCACACTTGACTAATAATAATTTCCCTTTTACTATGTCGTTACATCTTCTTCTTACTCCAGTCTTCGTGAAGTGCTAATTCCAGTAACGAGTCCACAAGAGTCTACTGTGTCTTCATCGTCCTTCAGTCTTTATTAACATATGGAGTGATTAAAAATCCCTTTTGGAGATTAAGGATTTAATTGAGTACCTTGTTAGAGTAAACTTCAAGTTATGGTGTTTGACAGGAAGAAAATTATAAAGTAAATTACGGAAGTTTAATCTAACATCCAAAGACACCGAGTACATTTCACCACATAAAAAGAAAACAAAACCATACAACGACGGGGACAGTACCATATTATGTTACTTTTCACTAGTAAAATTTATGGGACAACTTAATTAGTAAATTACACCACTGATCGCATAGTAAAGGAATCGTGGTGTACCATCTGATCGGTGACCCCGGGACTTAGCAAAACAAGATTCCTTCTGTAAATTCACCTCTCGATCGAAACGACAGACGGGGTGAAGGGTGGAGGTCCATGACTGAAACTTTTTGACTAGTTTCCAGCTACCAGTCCCCAGTTCTATGTGGAACTAATACGTACATCTTAAGTCTTTAACAGACAAACGAGGATGTTTTTGGATCTACCTTTCATACCTAAACCCTAAACTCGTCTAGTTACGGCTTTAAAACATATTAGAGATCTCGTTTTGGAAACGGTCAAAGCATTGGAAGACTCGGCATCAGATCAGTATATATTTTACCTGTACTACTGTAGATGGAGTATTATGGGTTTCCACGACTTACTCCGTACAACAGTGCACTAACAAAATAATAGACAGGACGTTGTACACGACGTAGAGTCCACAAACCCCACAAATGTTTAAGGACAAATTGACACACGTGGTTGATGTCTATATGAGAAGTAGTTAATTAACACACGAGTTTTTTAAATTGGATAAAACTTTTCCTCCAAATATCGAATTCATCACTCACATACATATAAAAACCAATATACTAGTGTCTCAATATTTTTACATGACAACTGAAAATGACTGTATTTAATGAAAGGAATAATAAAGATTTACCAAGACGTTCACATTATCCACCCCTAATAAAAAAAATTAGGAACATCAAAAAAAAAAAAAAAATTTAAAACTTTTTGTTTGTTTGTCTAAATCGTACAAGAATCAGTCCCCGACAGTGTCAGAGTAATAAAGGACCGGGGGTCTCCTCTCGACACGATTAATTCATGTAAATTACTCCTTTTAATTACGAAGAAAGCGATACAAGAGGAATTCGATATTGACAAAGAAATGAATAATCACGAACAACATTAATAATTGGTACTCGATATGTAAGGTCCTTCCCTTTGGAAAGAAGAGACGGGGACGGGGCGGGGTTCTGACTTTAATGGTCCATCTTTAAACGTATTTTAATGTTCGTCAGTTAATCGAGAACTCTTATTTCAACGGTGCCTCGTCAAAAGACATCACGACCTCCAGTCTTTTCAAGTCGTCGAAAACACCTCGGTCACGACTAAAGGCAAAAGTTCGGTCCTCGATTCGCATATTTAGTACAAATCGTGTCACATGGACAGAAATCTTTCGACAGCTGTCAGTAGATATAAATAATCAAAAGGGACCAACTCTCAAAGTACAAAAGAAACAGGAAGACGAGACATAGAAACATAGATCGTTTGTTGCACACATGTGTGTGTGTGTGTGTGTGTAAGTGAGTGTGAGGGACAATGTTTATACCACGTAAAAATACTGTAAAATACCGTACTAATAAAAAGGTGGGAAGCGAGGTATGGTAACGAAGTAATCATGAAATTTATTTGACCTAAAAAACGACATGCACCGTCAAATGTTCAATAGTAAAACAGAGACCTCCCAAAAAAAAAAGAGAGAGTTATGTAACATATTATCTAATTACGACGACAATTATGTACATTTAACTAAATAAGAAATAAACACCTAAACAGTCTCGTACATAAAGAGAAGACTTTCATATGGGGACTAAGGGACCAAAAACAAAAAAAGAACGTTATAGGGTCAAATCTTCAGAGTAGGTTAAATAAACTAGAGACACGGAAGTAAAAACTAGATATTTTACCTGAAATACTTACTTAACTTCCGTCACTAAACACGTACCATGAATCGGGTCTCGAACCAAGCAGAGAACCGTGACCGACACCTTCCATGGAGTGCTTCTCTACCCCAGGACTATACAGAAGAACTCAGAACTACCCGAAGCAATACCGAAAACGATTGTCCTTACTAGGAAATGGGTCGTGTCCATCAAAGTAGGTCAGAGAGTAACACGACACTGAGACTTGAGACTCAACTGTACATTTAGAAGACTGATGGGAACTCAGACACTACGACCTTTCCACTTCACATCGAAAGTACCAGGTGACAGAGTCGACTTGGCCCCTACAATAAGTAAAGGTAGTTCTGTTAGGACAATCGTAGTGAGAACTTAGAAGGTCTACAAGGGAAGATGGTCGTCTTGTGGTGTCTTTTGGGATGAGCACAAAGTGTGGTGTCTTCTTAAAGAATAGGTTCGAAATGTACTCGGGGATTGGGTGACTTGCAACTTTAAATTCTTTTGCCAACAACAACATATTCGGTGATACAAAATCCTGTCATCATCTATTGACCTTTTGATTATATATATATATGTATCTTTCGTAGTGATACTTGTTTGATCACATCCACTACCTTAAGGTCAACTCGATAAAGTTTAGGATTTTCTACTACGACACTTTCACGACGTGAGTTATACGGTCGTTTAAACCTTTTGAGTCATCACCGGTGTCCTGACCTTTTCCAGTCAAAAGTAAGGTTAGGGTTTCTTTCCGTTACGGTTTCTTACGAGTTTGATGGCGTGTTAACGTGAGTAGAGTGTACTATCATTTCATTACAAGTTTTAATAGGTTCGGTCCGAAGTCGTTATGCACTTGGCACTTGAGGGACTGCAAGTTCGACCAAAATCTTTTCCGTCTCCTTGGTTTCTAGTTTAACGGTTGTAGGTGACCTAGTACCTTTTTCGTTCTCTCAAGGTCTTTTTGTAGATAAAGACGAAATAACTGATACGGTTTCGGAAACTGATACACCTAGTGTTATTTGACACCTTTTAAGACTTTCTCTACCCTTATGGTCTGGTGGACTGGACGGAGAACTTTTTAGACATGCGTCCAGTCCTTCGCTGTCAATCTTGACTTGTACCTTGTTGTCTGACCAAGGTTTATCCTTTTCCTCATACAGTTCCGACATATAACAGTGGGACGAATAAATTGAATATACGTCTCATGTAGTACTCTTTGCGACCCGACCTTCTTTGTGTTCGATCTTAGTTCTAACGGTGTTCTTTATAGTTATTGGAATCTATACGTCTACTGTGGTGGGAATACCGTCTTTCACTTCTCGATTTTTCGGAGAACTACTTTCACTTTCTCCTCTCACTTTTACAACCGAATTTCGAGTTGTAAGTCTTTTACTTCTAGTACCGTAGGCCAGGGTAGTGAAGTACCCTTTATCTACCCCTTTGTCATCTTTGTCACAGTCTGAAATAAAAAAACCCGAGGTTTTAGTGACGTCTACCACTGACGTCGGTACTTTAATTTTCTCCGAATGAGAAACCTTCTTTCCAATACTGGTTGTATCTATCGTATAAGTTTTCGTCTCTATAATGAAACGACTGATTCCAGGCAGATCAGTTCCGATACCAAAAAGGATACCAGTACATACCTACACAACAACCTGACACTTCTTCCGACTCACGGTTTCTTAACTACGAAAACTTGATACCACAACCTCTTCTGAGAACTCACAGGAAACCTGACGTTCCTCTAGGTTGGTCAGGCAAGACTTCCTCTAGTTGGGACCCTAAAGAAACCTTCCTTACTACGATTTCGACTTCGAGGTCATGAAACCGGTGGAGTACGCTTCTCAACTGACTAACCTTTTCTGAGACTACGACCCTCCCTAACTCCCATCCTCTTCTTCCCCTGCTGGCTCCTACTCTACCGACCTACCGTAGTGCCTGAGTTACCTGCACTCAGACTCATCTGAGGCCCTCTACCACTACCTGTCCCTCCGGACCGCACGACGCTAAGTACCCCAGCGTTTCTCGGCCTGTACTGACTCACTGACTTGATTTGTGTGTGTGTGTGTTTTCGGTGAATAAGCATATATTTATTCACCGAAAACATACACGCTGTAATGATTTTAGTCGAGGCTTATGGACACCGTGAGTACACTCAGAGATGATGGACACTGTTCAGGGGTATCTATGAAGGGGAAAACCTCAGTCACAACACCGACCTGGTCGGGAACACCAAGAATCTTACTAACGTTCTACGTGCAGTCGTTGTCGGAAGTCTCTCGAAACTCTTTTGTAGACAATGAATGGACAGGGTCTCCCATATGGGTCGTCTACTTCTCGATGCATCAATTCCAAGCTCATCTATCTGTCCCTTGTACCTGGACCCCAAGACGGAACTGACCCCAGTTTCCACACCACGGATCCCAAAACACTTAAGCGAGAAATAACCTTTTAAAATTTATTTATATTTTATATTCTCGTCTTTAATCCCGTGTCCTCACCCTTTCCCCCAAGAGTTCGTCAACAGATTTAATGAGTCCTGAAAGATTTTACCCTTGAAGTACCCGACCGACCGGACCGAGGTATAGATCAATAAATAATCATCGGTAAAGTATGTGACCGTTATACGAGAAAATTCTACTTCCACGATCTCTACCTGAGGAGTCCCAACAGTCTGTACTACGTTTTTGTTTTTGAAAGACAGTCAGTGAAAGTGATAGGAGAATAGACACCAAATGAAAATCCAAATACGAAAAAGGATTCGGTGACTCTTGGTTATCATGAACATTTAAGATTTATCTCAACACTTCATTAACTTTACATTTATTTTAATATTAAATTTTACGTCTATAAAGATTTCAGACATAGTATAATTCATGTGTTCAAATCTCAATCTTAGGTGGACGTTACGTCTTCTGGGGCCCAGCAAAGGACCCAACCCTTCTAGGTGACCTCTTCCCTATTCGATGGGTGAGCTTATCAGAACCCGAAGGGAACACCGAGTCGACCGTTTCTTAGACGGACGTTACGCCCTCTGGACCCAAGTTAGGGACCCAACCCTTCTAGGAGACCTCTTCGTTTTCCGATAGGTGAGGTCATAAAACCAGACCTCTTAAGGTACCTAAAATGTCAGGTACCCCAACGTTTCTCAGACTGTGCTCGCTGAAAGTGAGAGTGAAAAGTGAATCTCAATACGTTTGATCTAAACTTAAAGTCAAGAAGGGGTATTCGAGACAACTGAACACCTTGAAGACGACAGAAACTGAGTAGACATTTTACCCCGATTATCACTGAATGATGGACCCTAATATATCTTCACTTCACTTCAACGAGTCAGCACAGGTTGAGAAACGCTGGGGTATCTAACATCGCATGGTCCGAGGAGACAGGTACCCTAAAAGGTCCGTTGTCATGACCTCACCTAACGGTAAAGGAAGAGGTCCCCTAGAAGGGTTGGGTCCCGAACTTGGGTCCAGAGGGTGTAACATCTGTCTACGAAATGGCAGACTCGGTGGTAATTTACTCTACTAGAATGTCACAATCGTATTACGAACTGTGTTTAGTCACCATTAAAAAGATAGTACAGTCTCATCGTTTATGACTACTCTATACAGTATTTTAATCGACACATTATAACCACTCACTATTAAATATTAATATAGTTTTTGTATCAGAAAATTATTGAGTCTACTCTAGTGAATTTTAACTTCTTAAACTCAAGATAGGGAATAGAAAAGGAGATGAAGACTGTTCAAACCCCTTTTACCCCTTTACTTCCTTGGTTTTCTATTGATCCTATTAAGTCGGTACTTATCAGTTTAAGGTTGAAGTAAAATAGTAGGTAGATATTTAATTATTCACTACCCACGAATATTTCTAATATCAGTCAAGACTACTTTATTTTTGTCACGGTTTTAGTCTATTTTCCTTTAGTTTATTCTCGATACCTCTTATTTCGTCCCGTCTGTATTAGATTGAGGTCGTACTACGTTTACGTACCTAAACAGTGGAGTTTAAATTGACACTATAAGACCTTTCCCTTTTTCTACAGGGTTAGTGAAGAAGGGTATTTTTGTCTGTTTGTATGTTCCAGAGACAGAACTATGTATTTCAAATCCGATCCGATCCTGTTGACCCTTTTACTTACTTCCTCTACAACCTCCTTTCTACGCCCCCTTCTACTTTCAAATCAATTGGTCCGTATCTTGTAGTCCCTCCCAAGGACAAGCATTTAGTCCGCTGTAATTAGTATGAGGTACGTCCGTTCCCGTTTTCGTCTATGCACTAATACCATGGACCAATGACACCCTGGAGGTACGACTTTGAAGACGGATAAATGTCAAAGTCTAGTCAAGTCAAGTCAGCACAGGTTGAGAAATGACGATGACGATGACGATCCAGTGAAGTCAGCACAGGCTGACACGTTGGGGCACTTAGCGTCGTGCGGTCCGGAGGGACAGGCAGTGGTTGAGGGTCTCGGATGGGTCTGAGTACAGGTAACTCAACCACTACGACAGGTTGGTAGAGTAGGAGACAGTAGGGGAAGAGGAGGACTGGAGTTAGAAAGGGTCGTAGTCCCAGAAAAGCTTACTCAGTTGAGAAACGTAGTCCACCGGTTTCATAACCTCAAAGTCGAAGTCGTAGTCTGGAAGGTTACTTATAGGTCCTGACTAGAGAAATCCTACCTGACCAACCCAGAGGAACGTCAGGTTCCCTGAGATTTCTCAGAAGAGGTTGTAGTGTCAAACTTTCGTAGTTAAGAAGACGTGAGTCGAAAGTAATATCAGGTTGAGAGTGTAGGTATGTATTGATGACCTCTTTGGTATTGGAACTGATCTACCTTGAAACAACCATTTCATTATAGAGACGAAAAATTATAGGACAGATCTAACCAGTATTGAAAGGAAGGTTCCTTATTCGTAGAAAATTAAAGTACCGACGTCAGTGGTAGACGTCACTAAAACCTCGGGTCTTTTTATTTCAGTTGGTGACAAAGGTGATAAAGGGGTAGATGAACGGTACTTCACTACCCTGGTCTACGGTACTAGAATCAAAAGAATTACAACTCGAAATTCGGTTGAAAAAGTTTGAGGAGTAAGTGAAAGTAGTTCTCCGAGAAATCCATAAGAAGTGAAAGACGGTATTCCCACCACAGTAGACGAATGCACTCCAATAACAATAAAGAGGTCCGTTAGAACTAAGGCCGAACACGAAGGAGGTCGAGTCGCAAAGAGTACTATATAAGACGCATATTGAATTTATTCGGTCCACTGTTATATGTCGGAACTACATGAGAAAAAGGATAAACCTTGGTCAGACAACAAGGTACAGGTCAAGATTGACAACGAAGGACTGGACGTATGTCCAAAGAGTTCTCCGTCCAGTTCACCAGACCATAAGGGTAAAGAAAGTCTTAAAAGGTCAAATAACACTAGGTGTGTCAGTTTCTGAAACCGTATCAGTTATTTTGTCTTTACAAAAAGACCTTGAGAGAACGAAAAAGTTACTAGGTTACCTATAACCGTTAAAATAGAAACCAAGGAGACGGAAAAGACTTTGGTCGAACTTGTAGACCTTAAAGTACCAAGTACATAACGACTTCGGACCGAACCTCTTAAAGCTCGTAATGAAATGATCGCACACTCTACTCACGTTAACACACCATCAATCTCGCAAGAAACCGTAACGGAAAGAAACCCTAACCTTACTTTTGACTGGAAAAGGTCAGAACACGGGTGACGACTCAAAAGGTTTAAACGACTGTATAACTCATGTCGAGAAAGTGTCGTAGTAGAAAATCCTGAACTGTATCGAGTTGTAGTGGAGGTGGTCGAAACAAACATCACTACGAAGGATTCCGGGGGAACTGAAGTGTAAGGTCCTACAGACCGAGATCTACTCACTAGTTTGGTAGTATTAATTGACCCAACACTTCTAGAAAAAACATGTCAAAGACACATAAGAACGGTGAAGAAGAATTATATAAGACAAAGATAATCCAGGGAAGGTAAAGACAGGAAATAACTCGGGTAGAAACGTACTTTACAAGGGAACCATCGAGATTAAAAGAACTTCTCTAGAGATCAGAAAGTGTAAGATAACAAAAGTAGATAAAGAAACGTGACTAACGACTCTTTCCGAAAGAATAGAGAGGAACGATAAGAAACTTGGGACGTAAGTTTACCCATATAGAAAGGAAAAGAGGAAACGAAAAGTGAAGAAAAGTGTCGATAAACATTCTTTTTATCCCTCCATTGAGTAAAAGTACGATAGACAACCACAAGACTTCTTTGATTTTTTTTTTTTTTTTCACATCGTTGTCCTTCTATCGTACCTAGTTATTTCTCTATAAGTAAATCCTCCTTTGATTTGTGATGGGAGGACAATGGTACAGAAATTTGTACTAGTTCGTGTAGACGTTTTGTGCATGAATGATCTGGGAAGAAGGAAATGGGGAGTTTCCATCGTTTTTGATTTCGGGAAGGACCTGACGAGAAACGTTTCTATGACATCTGTGAGAAAACGTAAAAGGAACCTGAACGGTAAAGTATTACCCACCGAAAAGACTCGACAGTTTATTTGTGTCCAGTCAGGGTCCTTACACTCTCACCCAAAGTAACTAATATCGTAACCCCAGGAATATTACCAAACCAGTCAGTCATTTAAGTAACAGGGGAGATGGTTTATTATGCGAGAGTGGGACTCCCTGCCTCCATCACTGTTGTTCCTCTAAACTTTCTCTGGACTTCTTTGTTCTCAACACCTTAGATGTTTACTCGATGGTAAAAAATTAAAGTGTCCGATATAAAAAAGTGACGTGACACCATGGATATCGTAGACTACATCTTCCTTCTCGTCTCACCTTTTGTGTAATAAAACTTCCGACAACAAATAAACGATTCAGTACAGGTTGAGAAAACACTAGGGCACCTGAGATCGGACGGTCCGAAGAGACAGGTACCCTAAAGGGTCCGTTCCTCACCCAACGGTAAAGGAAAAGGTCCCTAGTTTCAGTGGAGAGGATGTAGCCGTCCGTCTAAGCAGTGACGGTTCGGTGGTCTCTTCGGTACAACTTCCATGGGAAATATTATAAGGAAAAATTTTATTAAATAAAAACAACCTTATATTGACTGTGTATTGTAATATAATCGAAGTCCACAGGTTTACATTACTAAGGAATATATTACACTTTAATAGTGGTCTTTTTCAACTGTAGGTAGTGGTGTGTATCAATCTTAAAAGAAAGAAACGTCACTCTTAAAAACAAAATTCTCGATGATCGAATCACTAAATTTTTATATTAAGTCATAATAATTAATGTGAATGATACGACATCGTACCAAATAAATAAAATATATCATAAAAAAACTCCTTAAAATCATTCAGGTTTTACCTGTTCAATATAAAAGGTCCGTTTATAAATCAGGTCGCGATTTATTTAATTTTATAGAATACGACTAACTAAACCTGGACTGAATCCTTTTGATTTATACTTTTAAAGGAACCATCTGTCTTTTACTAAATAAAGTCTAAATACAAGAGTGTCATTAGGACAATGACAAAGAATATATTTACTGACTAAACTACAGACGAGTCGAGTCGAACCAAGAAACATTTCTTATAATTAACCTCTATATAGGTACTATGTATACGAGAAGGGATTTAATTAATGAGTTTAAGGTTTTACTCGACAAAGAAATGTATAGACGTAAATTATGTAAAATGTAATTTTTTTTATGTCACAAAATCCGGACAAGGCACTTTTATCGACGTCACGAAGTAAAAGGATACAGACTAATGGACCAACATGTCGACTACAAGTCCCAAAATAATAAACAACTAAGACCGACTAGTCTTATAAGATTTTCCGTGACTGCGGGTGAATTGACACGACTGCAAGACACACTTTAACTATCTTAACCCCACGACCCCGGCAACTGGGAGTTACATGGGAAAAGGGAAAAGGAGAAGGTTAAAATAGAAAAACAACAGAGGTTAAAAAGAACAAATATAACACTCAAATAATTGTTTAACTTCAACGATATCAATAAAAAGGTGAAATAAACAGAGAGATTGGAAATACCATATTATTGTACAAACTTTTCGAGAATATTTGTCAATGTCAAAAAACCAAGACAAATAGTGGAATGAGTTTCAAAACACATGAAAAAAGTAAAGACAATCTTCTTAATAGAAGTTGTAAAGAACATTCCCTTCAGATCATAACTATTTAGAGGAGTCGAAAACAAACAGACCGTTTCAGAAACAAAGAGGAAGTATAGACTTACTGTTGAAAGGACCTATCTCATAAGAGACCATTGTCAAAAATAGAAAATATTAAAGATCTTACAGTAAGGTAAGAGAGGACCAGACATCCGAAAGACTATTCTTTAGACAACTCTCGGATTACCCCCAAGGAAACATCCAATGACAGGAAAAGGGACCTCCCGAAATATGAAAAAACAAACAATAACTGAAAGTTGTCATAATTATATTTCAAAAAAACCTCTTCCATAAAAACGTAACTCCATTAAGTCAAGTCAAGTCAACGAGTCGACACAGGCTAAGAAACACTGGGGTACTTAGCGTCGTGCGGTCCGGAGGGACAGGTAGCGGTTGAAGGCCTCAAGTGGGTTTTAGAACAGGTAGATCAGTCACTACGGTAAATTGGCAGAGTAGGAGACAACAGGGGAAGAGGAGGACTGGAGATAGAAAGGGTCGTAGTCCCAGAAAAGTTTACTCAGTCAAGAAACGTAGTCTACCGGTTTCACAACCTCAAAGTCGAAGTTGTAGTCAGGAAGGTTACTTGTGGGTCCTGACTAGAAGAAATCCTACCTGACCAACCTAGAGGAACGTCAGGTTCCCTGAGAGTTCTTAGAAGAGGTTGTGGTGTCAAGTTTTCGTAGTCAAGAAGTCGTAAGTCGAAAGAAATATCAGGTTGAGAGTGTAGGTATGTACTGGTGACCTTTTTGGTATCGGAACTGATCTACCTGGAAACAACTGTTTCACTACTAATCTACAAGTGAGTAGAAGTACCTAAACATGTAGGTCAAGGAAGGGGTAAAGAGTCGAAAGTAAAGAAATTTGAGACGAAGGAAGAAAAAGAGAAGAAAACCTTATAGGTAATGGGATTATATAGGGAAGGACTCTCAGTCTATCGAGAGTATCTTAAAACAAAAGATACAGAATAAAGAGAAAGGAGAAGATTGAACATAGTAAAGATCTAAAGACAGAACACTTTCACAATCAACAAGTCAGCAAGGGTTGAGAAACGTCAAGACACCTGACATCGGACGGTCCGAGTAGACAGGTACCCTAAGAGGTCCGTTCTTATGGCCTCTCCCAACGGTACGGGAGGAGATCCCCGAGAAGGATTGGGTCCCTAACTTGGGTCCAGAGGACGTAACGTTCGGTTAAGTCTAAACGGTAGACTCGTTGGTACCTCTAAAAAACAGAATCTCGAACGACTAAGAGAGAAGTTACACCAGAAGAATTAAAGGTGACGAAAGATTTTATAAAAAGTAGAATAAAGAACTCAAGAAGTCAAGGACTTCTTGAAAAACCAAAACTTAAAGACAAACCAATGAAAAATCTCAAAGTCAGAGAAACCATTTCACAACGAGACAAATAATAAAAATAAGGGTTGGAGAAATTTGACGGAAAGACTCAAAAAGAACAACGAGTGACTCAAAGAAGGACTGTCGATAAAACTTAAGAGACAGTCGAAACAACCAAAGACCTCTTAACAGTAAATAAAAGAGACCATGTCACACTGACGAAGGAGTACTATCAATTACTTAACAGAACAGAGACGTAAACTCTACTTTACAATCTACAATGTCAAGAAAGAAAACGAAAAAACCATCCACCGTGATATTGTGTCTAAAAACCAAAGAGAAAGACTCACGGAGACCAACATAAACTCTCGAGAGTACAAGGTCGGAGGCGTCAGAGATATTCTCGATACCGAGACCCGGAAGGAACGTCGAAGAAAACGTAGACCCCAGTAACGACGGAACGAAGACGGTATCGACGACAACAGTGACCCTACCACCCGAGAACGGAGTACAGGTCCTAGGGCATTCAGTGTCCGAACCGATGACATTGTCCTCCTCCCACCGGTCTCCCTTAGGACTAACATGTCGACGGAGGAGAGACACAGACCACACTACCGTGTCCCAGACGGTAGTGTTCACCTCCCCGTCCCCGATCTCAGTACCCGTAGAACCGTACCCTCCCTGACCTAGGTCCGGGGCGACAGGGTAACGGACACCGGTCCCACACCGACACCTTACCTATGACCTCGACACACGCGGTGGACGTGATGACGAGGACCAAGAGACTCCGACACCTGAGTCGACGGTACTAGTCTCCCGACCCTGAGGTTCTGTGACTGAGACGACAAGGGAACCAAGGTCGAGCAGATGCGCAAAGTCAGGAGGGTGGAAACCTACACATCCCTACTTACGTAACACTTCAAGAGACCGGAGGACAATACAACCCATCTCCGTGGAAAATCTAAGTCCCTATAAAAAGACCGATGTCTAACTTCCCCTATAACTTTCCATCACAAAATAAGACCGTACAACGACTGGAGGAACCTATCTCATAAGAACCAACATTCAAAAACAAAAAGAAAAGTAACGAAATTTATATACTTACTGGACGCTTCGAGGACGACTTCTCAGTTGACTGTCAGAACACCCTCAAGGGAAAAGGGAACGACGTAAATTCTAAGAGAGAAATTAAAAACAGTAAAAATAACACCACACAGAACCATATCTAGACAAACCCAACTAGAACAACACTGAGAGACACGAGGGACCAGGACTTGCAGACAAAAAAAGTGGGGGTCCAAGCCCTTCAAAAGTCGAGATAAGTTCATTAAAGAGACTGGGAAGAGAGAGAGAGGAGGAAGACCCTGTAGATACTACACTTACAAGTATACGAACTACAACAGGGTCTTCAGAGAATATTGATAGGAAAAATTTGCAAAAGAAGAAAAATTTTAAGAAAGACAAAAAGACGAGTCCAACCCACTAAAGGTGATAAAACAGAAGGTCAACGGTCTAGATAAGGAACCATAGAAAAAATGGACGACAACTACGGAAGATTACATAAAAACAAAGTCGACAAGATAAGTAGTCGAGACAAACCAAGAAAGATAAAAGAGAAACAATTTGAAAAGTGACACAAGCCGGTGAGAGGAGGACACAAGTAACTCGTAGAAATACTAACAATGGAACTTGAGGTATCATTCATTTAGCAGATAGAGGTGAGGAATCAAGAAGATCTCAAAATATAACAAGGAAGTGCACCTCGTATAAGGAGACAACGGAATCAAACGGACTCAGAGGCAGAAATAAAGACAGACAATCAATACAACCAATGTAAAGAACTGGAACCTCTATGTCGGAATTCATCGTCTACAGGACACCACAGGTCACCGTGTCAGGGGAGGTCAGTCGTCTCGATATATTAGACCCCTACGAAGATACACCCTACGACGACGGAAGACTACACATCCCGACCCAGGACCGTACCGACTAACACCACGGGGACTAGACTAGACTAGGACTATGAGACCACCCTTACCGGTCCAGGACCGTCGACGACAGTATAGACCCCCCAGAACTAAGACCGGACGACCACCCTACCCCCGGTCCAGGACCCGTCGACGATCGAGACCCTGGACCCCGACACGGTCAGTTGACCGTGTGCCTCAGAAAGGTCCTGGTATCCGATACTATGGTCCCCACAGACCCGGACAGGAACGGTTAACCACCCGTCACGATCCAGTGTTCGGACGAACGACCCCTTAGACCTCCTCGGGTTCAAATCTCAACGGGACCACCATCCACCCTGACCCAAGGGTGAATCGACCAACGGCCCGACTCCCACAGTTCCTGAACTTGACTGACCACCCGTCAATTCGAGGAAAGGTTATCCGATCTTCTTTGTGAGGTTTTAACATGAACGGTCGTAGTCACAGAAGAACCATCTTACCAGAGGGGGTCTTCTGACGGTGGTCGTAGACACAGGAAGACCCCTGAGGGTCAACGGAGAACCAAGAGACCTCCAGGGGGTTCTAGTCGTTCACACAAATTACGTCCAAGGAAAGTTCAATAAAGGAGACGTGGACCAAAGCGTACATATTCTTTGGCACACACGGAAAATTCTCGACTCATACACAAAGGATGTCGGGGGTCCGAGACGACAAACATGCGGGACGACCTGAAGTTTCGGTCTATAAGAGTCTCGAGTAGAAGGACCAGATCGAGGGGTCCGACCTTTCGGACTACAGCAGAACCTGGGGAATCAGGAACCCCTCTTGGAGACGTCAATACTAACATGAGAGTGAATACCCAGTGGAAAGGACCTCCACCGAGAACTGATATGATATGGAGACGTGACGATGGGTTGAGCGACACCGAGAGAAAACTATAGACAACCACACCCTTTGCAAAAGACAGTCAAAAGTATAACAAGTGGAACTACCAACAAGACATTTATCGACATTAAAACCACACTCTCATCCTCCTCCCCTCGAGTTCCAGGAAGGTCAGGTGAGTCAACCGGTGAGGGGCAATCAAGAGTCTTTAGACTTTGGTTGACAACCAGTCCCGACGCACGGAGGACCTTCGAGACCCCTTTATCAGGAACTAAAAGTCACAGAACTACGACGGACGTAAGGAACCAAGTACCGAGAAAGAAGTGTAGTGAAGTGGGAGAACGAGGGTCTTAGGATAGAGGATGACAGAAAACATTGAAATTTATTCTCCCTTATAGTCACCCCTTTATTTTATTGTAATCGAAATTTGTTGTTAAATATAGTAGACCTTTCACATAAGAGTCAACTTTTTGACGGATTTGAAACCGTTTATCAAAAAATTTTAGTATTTTGTTGAAACGTCCAGAGTTGACTATTTGAAATTGTTATTGTGATAATAATCATCTTTATTTCGGCACAAAGATTTTTTTTTTAGAATGATTTCCAGGACGAGAAACTACTGAAATAGTAGTAAGAAAGTTTATTACAAGAAAGAACGAACAAAGGTTCAAGTCGTCTTACACTATTATATGTCATCTACCTTATAGATAAAAGTCAAACGTAAAAAAAATTCTAATGACCCGTATAAATGAGAAGACTCTATCTTGCTTTTCAAGTGTCGTAGTCACACGGTAAACTTTATGCAACTTGCTGAACGACTGTATTCCTTACATGCTATTATAAAATTAGTCAAACGAACGGTTGACCTCTGAAAATCCATTTACTTAGGATAGTCAAAGTTAAATCATCTCGAGAAAATATTTCCGTACAATTTAAATGAACTTTCATTACTGGTTTAAAAATTCCTCCTAAATCACTTTCAACGTATGTAAAGAAAGGGTTTGTTCAAAAGGAAGTCAAGTCAAGTCAAGTCAGAGAGTCAGTACAGGCTGAGAAACGCTGGGGTACTTAGCGTCGTGTGGGCCGGAGGGACAGGTAGTGGTTGAGGGTCTCAAATGAGTCTAAGTCCAGGTAACTCAGTCACTACGGTAGGTCGGTAGAGTAGGAGACAGCAGGGGAAGAGGAGGACGGGGGTTAGGGAGGGTCGTAGTCTCAGAAAAGGTTGCTCAGTTGAGAAGCGTACTCCACCGGGTTCATAACCTCAAAGTCGAAATCGTAGTAAGGAAGGTTTCTTTAGGGTCCCGACTAGATCTTTCAATGTTAATTTTATTTTCGATTTCCTGTCATCAAGGACTTATAGAGATTATCAAATATCTACAAAATATTATAAAAGTTTATAATATCACAAGGTCCATTCCATTTACTTACAAGGTCCTTTATATAATGACATATATATTGTATGTTTTATTATATGATATAACATAATATTATCAGTTTACTTATCTTTATACCAATCGTATCATGAGAACGGACCGTTTAGGGTACCCACCTCCCCGGACCACCCGACGTCAGGTACCCCAACGATCCTCAGCCTGTGCTGACTCGTTGAAGAAAGTGAAAAGTGAAAGTACGTAACCTCTCTCTTTACCGTGGGGTGAGGTCACAAGAACGGACCTCTTAGGGTCCCTACCCCCTCGGACGACCCGACGGCAGAGACCCCAGCGTGTCTCAGCCTGTGCTGACTTCGCTGAATCGTCGTCGTTGTCGTCGTCGTCGTCACTGAAATTTTAAAATGTCGACAAATGACAAAATTTAAAATACACGTAATCTAAGTTGACAAATTAGTTTCTATTACTTCTTTTATTAAGACGAGAAGTGCCGGTGTGGTTCTAGAGATCAGTGAAAAAGATAGAACGGGTCAGAACACAAACGAAACTCAAGGAAGGTGTCAGTCGACAAGTGACAAAATAAACAGGGATCGGATCTAAGGGTTCGAGAAACGACAAGGTCATATAAGTACGGTTAGAGGTCGAGACGTAGAAAGACTTCTCATACCGTAGGACACTATTGACCTCCCCGTCCGTCTCTAGGGCAGAGAAAGATTCCGTGAACATACCCGTCGACTCCGTTGACCCGAGGTAGACATCAAAGACGGAGCAGAATCAGGACTCCGTCCGACGTGACTTCCTCGAAATTAAGAGATGTCATTACACCGTAAGAACCCAACCCTGGTCAATCTAGAATACGGGACCCAGATCAGAAAGTTAAGACTAGAATGGGTAAAAAGAGTTTAGTGAAACCACGGGACAATCTTTGGAGACGAGACAAGAAATACAAAACGGGTCTACACACAGGATACGGTGTAAGGTCAGACGTGACTACAGGACGAGAGACGACTCTCTTAACATACTGCAAAAGAGGTAAACATGTAGGAGAGTGGAGATGAAGTTATAGTCACGATCTAAAAATTACTTGGAACATAAGAAAACCCCCCAAAGACTTATTAAACGGGTTATCCTAGAGATAGTAAACTTATTAAGTGGACAATAGAAGATTTGATTATTAAAATACTAACGTAAATGCACAATATTCGGTTGGTAAATAGTTTAAATATAATGTAAAAATCTAATATTTGTATAAAAACAAAACAAGACCTACTTCAAGTCGGAGAAGACACACTGTTGGACACGTAAACCAGGGGAATGACTCACCAGTGACGGTCTGAAGTGGAAGGGACTAGTGTCGACAACGAAGTCCCTCGGAGGTAGTCGTCCACAGGCTCAATGGTGTAAGAGAGCATTCCACTGTGTTCATATTGGTGAGTGACAAAGTCGGAATCAAGTCAAGTAAGTGAGTCAGCACAGACTGAGAAAGGCCGGGGCACTTAATGTCGTGTGGTCCGGAGGGACAGGTAGTGGTTGAGGGTCTCAAGTGAGTTTGAGTGTAGGTAGCTCAGAGACTACGGTAGTTCGGTAGAGTAGGAACCAGCAGGGGAAGAGGAGGACGGGGGTTAGGGAGGGTCGTAGTCTCAGAAAAGGTTACTCAGGTGAGAAGCGTACTCCACCGGTTCATGACCTCAAAGTCGAAATCGTAGTAAGGAAGGTTTCTTTAAGGTCCTGGTTAGAGGAAGTCTTACCTGACCAACCTAGAGGAACACCAGGTTCCCTGAGAGTTCTCAGAAAAGGTTGTGGTGTCAAGTTTTCGTAGTTAAGAAGTCGCGAGTCGAAAGAAGTGTCAGGTTGAGAGTGTAGGTACGTACTGGTGACCTTTTTGGTATCGGAACTGATCTGCCTAAAACAACCGTTTCATTACAGAGACGAAAACTTATACGACAGATCCAACCAGTATAGAAAGGAAGGTTCCTCATTCGCAAAAAAATTAAAGTACTGCCGTTAGCGGTAGACGTCACTAAAACCTCGGGGGGTTTTATTTCAGACTGTAACAAAGGTGACAAAGGGGTAGATAAAGGGTACTTCACTACCCTGGTCTACGGTACTAGAAGTAAAAGACTTACAACGCAAATTCGGTTAAAAAAGTGAGAGGTGAAAGTGAAAGTAGTTCTCCGAAAAATCAAGGAGAAGTGAAAGACGGTATTCCCACCACAGTAGACGTATAGACTCCAATAACTTTAAAGAGCACCGTTAGAATTAAGGTCGAACACGAAGAAGATCGGGTCGCAAAGAGTACCACATGAGACGTATATTGAATTTATTCGTCCCACTGTTATATGTCGGAACTTCATGAGGAAAAGGATAAACAGGAGACCCCTCCGGAATTTTTACCGACACTTTTCGTCTCTTCGCTTTTCGTTTCCTCTTTTCCTTTCTATGTTCGTAGACTTACGTCTCAAAGTTTCTTATCGTTCTTCTCTATTCCTTCGGAAGGAGTCACTAGTTACGTTCCTTTATATCCTTTTGTTGTCTTACCCTTTCTGATCTCTAGAGAAGTTCTTTTAATCTCTATGGTTCCCTTGTAAAGTACGTTTCTACCCGAGCTATTTCCTGTCTTTACCAGACCTGGATTGTCTTCGTCTTCTATAATTCTTCTCCACCGTTTTTATGTGTCTTCTTGACATGTTTTTTCTAGAAGTACTGGTTCTATTAGTGCTACCATACTAATGAGTAGATATCGGTCCGTAGGACCTTACACTTCAGTTCACCCGGAATCTTTTGTAGTGATACTTGTTTCGATAACCTCCACTACCTTAAGGTCAACTCAACAAAGTTTAGGACTTTCTACTACAACACTTTCACGACGTGACTTATACCGTCGTGTAAACTTTTTGAGTCATCACCGGTGTCCTGACCTTTTCCAGTCAAAAGTAAGGTTAAGGTTTCTTTCCGTTACGGTTTCTTACGAGTTTCATGGTGTGTTAACGTGAGTAGAGTGTGCGATCATTTCATCATGAGTTTTAAGAGGTTCGGTCAGAAGTCGTTATGCACTTGGCACTTCAAGGTCTACAAGTTCGACCAAAATCTTTTCCGTCTTCTTGGTCTCTAGTTTAACGGTCGTAGGAGACCTAGTAGTCTTTTCGTTCTCTCAAGACCTTTTTGTAGATAAAGACGAAATAACTGATACGGTTTCGGAAACTGACACACCTAGTGTTATTTGACACCTTTTAAGACTTTCTCTACCCTTATGGTCTGGTGGATTGGACGGAGAACTCTTTAGACATACGTCCAGTCCTTCGTTGTCAATCTTGACCTGTACCTTGTTGTCTGACCAAGGTTTATCCTTTTCCTCATGCAGTTTCGTGGTGGAATCGGATTGGATTATCTAAGAAAGGATACAAAAATGGAAGGTTTGACCATAGATATATACTCTCATTTACATGACTTCTCCTTCCCGTTTCGTAAGGTGAGGTCATAAAAACGGACCTCTTAGGGAACCTGTCTCCTCGGACCACTCGATTTCAGGTATCCCACCATTTCTCAGCCTACCCTGACATTGATGACTCGTACGTACGTTTTCATGACTTTTGAATTGTTTGTTTTTTTGATCCTGTTTGGAGGAAAAGTATGACCCGACAAAGATAAAAAGTCAAGTCAAGTCAGTGAGTCAACACAGGTTGAGAAACGCTGGGGTACCTGACGTCGTGTGGTCCGAAAGGACAGGTAGTGGTTGAGGGTCTTGAACGAATATGAGTACAGGTACCTCAGTGACTACGGTAGGTTGGTAGAGTAAATCCATTCAGGTTTTGTGAAATTCATTTTAATGAAATCCATTTCCGTCACATAACTTAATGTACATAACGGTCCTCCGAATCTTCCTTTTCTTAGACGGACATTACGTCCTCTGGGACCAAGCTAGAGACCCAACCCTTCTAGGGAACCTCTTCCCTTACCGTTGGGTGAGGTCATCAGAACGGACCTCTTATGATACTTGTCTCCTCGGATCGGTCGATGTCAGGTACCCCAGGGTTTCTTATTCTGTACTGACTTACTGATTGTGAAAAAAGTGAAAAGTAGAATCCTTTTTCGTCACATAACTTAATTTGTATAGTGGTTATTACAATTCGTTTGCACCGTTAAAACGTACAATAAAAAGAATTTCATTCAAAACTGGTAACTACCAGAGTATTAACGTCCTTTACATACCATACGAGGTCATATTAAGAGAAACCCTTAACACAATCGGTTTATTTTACTAGTCTTGACATTATTACATCTCTCCAACCATTACAGTATTTTAATGAATCTTAATTAAAAGTACCTTTTTATCGTGACGTCTCTAATCACTCGTGATAGATCAAATAGATAGTAAAAAAAGAAACCCCTGAAAGATATCACGAAAGTATAAAAGAATTTCCACAGAAGTGTCTATTCGAGACTACATATCTATCATATGTATGGTAATACAGTGTTGACACTACAATATAATCTGTAACCAGTGACCCTTAAATAAACCACCAAAGAAAACGGATGTAAATAATACTAGGTCTAGAAAATTTTTACGATGGATTAAAAAAGGTTTACATTGACACTAGGGATTTATCTATACTGTCATGAAGAGTGTTGTGATAATGAATGTTCAAACAAGTCATGACAGTAAAAGTATAGTTATGACTTTAAAAGTATATTTCGACTTTAAAGAACTTGCATTTACAAATAAAGATTTCATACCTGTAAAAAAGGAAGAGATCAGAATCTTTATGGACGGATAAAGATCATCTCTGAACCAAATCATATACGCACACACGGACGAGTCAACGAATCAGAACAGACTAAGAAACACTGGTGTACCTGATATCGAGGAGTCCGAGGAGACAGGTACCTTAATGGTTCCGTTCTTAGGACCTAAACCATCGGTAAGGGACGAGGTCCCCTAGAAGGTTGGGTCCTTACTTTGGGTACAGAGGACACAGAAGAAGTGACCTTCCGTCTAAGAAACGGGGCTTGGTGGACCCTTCGAGTCAAATTATATATCCTTCCAAAAATTTAATTAAAAGTTGACACCCACAACCTCTTCTGAGAACTCTCAGGGAACCCGACGTTCCTCTAGGTTGGTCAGTTAGGATTTCCTTTAGTTAGAACTTATAAGTAACCTTCCTGACTACGACTTCGAGGTTATAAAACCAGTGGACTACGTTTCTTGAGTGAGTAACCTTTTCTGGGACTTCGACCCTTTCTAACTTCAGTCCACCTCGGCCCCTACTGTCTCCTACTCTACCAACCAACCGTAGTGGTTGAGTCACCTGTACTCAAACTCGTTCGAGGTCCTCAACCACTACCTGTCTCTCCGGACCGCACGACGTCAGGTACCCCAGTACTTCTCATCTTGTACCGACTTGCTGACTTGACTTGACTTGTCGTTTCCTACTTCTTTGTTCTTGTTCATGTACTTCTTAAAGGAGGAAGAGTGACCACTTACCATTTGACAATGGGCATCAACATCGCTCTGGTGTATAGTGAAGAGAGTACGACAAGAATGTTTCACTAACTGTGAGAAGGTGGGTCCTACCCTATACACAGGGGAGGAGACCTTAGACCAATAACTCTACCCTAGGCACAACATATCTTTTACCACCTTCGTTTAAGACACACTAAAATTACGATCCAGAATTTTTGTAATGTTGAAAACAGACTGAAAGAGAGACAGTGTAATGGGTCGGTACCGTGGGTTAGTGACACGACCCCCTTCGGACCTGGTCGGACAGTCCTCTCTGGTGTACCTATCCGTGACACTTATTTTTGACTCCGGGAATATACTGTCCGTCATAGATAGTGGTGTAAACAGTCATTTAATAAGAAGGTTTTTAAGATCCGGGGTCAGAGACCCCAAAGTGAGCTCCGGTGATTCACACCTTGTCTCCGTTCGACAGTGAAGACACGGGACAGACTTTATGACTAGAGTCTTAGTTACCGACAAAACACGGTCACTAAATATATTATTATACGATATCTCGTAACCTACTGACCTCATTATAAATTATAAAAATTTCTTCAACCACATAGAATCTTATTCTATGTATCATCTAGTCTTAAAAAAAAAAAAAAGACAAGTACTCTAAACCGGTATTTTAATTGAATATAGATATATCAACTCAAACGAAGGACCACTGAGTCACCATTTCTTAGACGGACGGTCAGTCTTCTACATATAAACTATGGACCTAAGACTCCTAGGGGACCTCTTCCTTTACCATTTGATGAGGTCATAAGAACGGATCTCTTAGGGTACCTGTCTCCTCGGACCGTCCGATGTCAGGTACCCCAGCGTCTCAGTCTGTACTGAATCACTGACTTATTGCTATTAATCAGAAATACAGTGATTTATCTTATTTGGTAAATTAAGTCAAAATAACAATCGTAAAGATTTAACCAGAATCATCAACTTAATGGTCACTCTTTGGTCCATCATCTCAAACGGGTAAGGACTAGTGCACTCGACTATTCTCCCTGGTGTCAATTCCCAAAATCGGAACAAACCAATAGAAACAAACCCAACCGTCAAAGAAGGATAAAGCCACAAAATGGCTCTAGTGGTCAGGGGAGACTAATACTAATCAACCTCAGTACCATCATTTCAGTGTCAGATCCTGGGACTTTAGGAGTGAAAGGCCCTTCTCCCACCGACGAAACACTTTCGTTTAAGCGACATTAACCTTTCTCCCTTCTGTCTTTACCCTTCAACTCGGACGAAACAAGAAATCTGAATAAAACCAAAATTACAAGGAGGTCACCCTTTCACTTTTATACGTGTTTGATCAAGTTTATGAACTTCGGAGTCTCTTTCGTAGAAAGAAAAGGACAATTATCAAAACACTAAGTTTCGGTAAATAAAGTGTATAGACTTGTACGTATAAATAAAGTACACCAATCATTTAGTTAACATGTCTCTACAATAACTAATTATTTACTCTAACATTTACATTTCATAGATTCTGTCATGTTTTGAGCTTATATATGCGTGCACACATGTGGGTGTGCAGATGTACACACATATACATATATATGCACACACACTAACTTACTTGATCGACGTTTATTATTGGGTCCCACGTGAGTAAGGGAGAAGAGACGTAGAAACGGAAAGAAACCCTCTAGAGTAGATCAGGAAGTCCAGAGTAGACATACCATTTAAATATGGACATAGGGTCTTAATAATCTGTTTCCGTTCTCTCACACGATCTTTGTCACTACTATATAGAATCGACTTATGTCATTTCTCACTTCTCTTTCTCTTCGAACCTGTATTTTTACTATCTCCTAAGGTAACAGAACGTTTATCCCGAAACCTTTTTGTTTTAAGACCCGTACTTTTCACAACGTTCAATGAATCCTCGTCGTCAAAATTTCCCGTTCAGTCACCTAAACATAATCTTTTCTTTTCGTAATACCATCCTATCCTTCCCTTTCGTTTCGTGGTATTTGTCTTCTTACGTTACCCCTTTTAAGAACGGTTCCCTTTTACCACGACTTCATTTATCTCTACACTTCGGACCACTTAAACCACGACAGTAGTGGACCTCGGACCACTCACAAGCACTGAGTTCTCACGCGTCTGTTCCGGACACCAGATCCCTGTTAAGAGATCATACCCAACCACAAGGAACAGTGAGACCAATGTCACCACCCATGAGGATTGGCGTCCACCGTCGGTCAGAGCCCGGTGTTCTTAAAACAACGAACCGCGTCCCTCAAGTCCACGATGTTCCGTCGTCGACACAACACACAGTGTACACCTACTCACTGTCTCATGGTACAAACACGAACTCTTCTAAGTCAAAATCTTGATAAATCCTTCTATCGAACGTACATATCAAACAAAACGTCTACCTTATTGTGGATGGGAAATCCCAAACTAAAGACCATCTTGACGTCGTACCAGTACCTTCTACCGTCTCAAATTGGAGTGTGAGTACTTGTATTCACCGAGGTAGAAGGATAATATCTCTCACACCTTTTTCTCTTGTTTACTGTAACATCAAACTTTTAACCCATCGAATGTAGACCAGTATGGATCTTTGTCACCCACCACTCTACCCTCCTTTTCTCCACCTCTTTGAGTCTCCTTCTGTAACTTCACCTCGAAGTCTAGATTGTCCTCTCCCACTCAGTTCTGGAAATTTTATAACAGTGAAAAATTTTTTAGAATCCGATCAAACCTCGTCTTTATACCCATTCATTGTAGTTGTTTATAAACAAAGGTTAAATAAGAATTCTAAACGTTGGGTAGGATGTCAAAGACAAATACATAAAAAAATACGAACAAAGAAGAAAAAGAGATTAGTAGAAAAAGAGTAATTAGACACAGATGTCATCTTTTATTTTGTTAAAGGAAAACGTTACTTACAATCAAAAGATAAATAATTTTCGAAAGAACTCTAAAGAGGGTAAGATCAATACATCGGTTAAACGTACAATTAGAAGAAGGAAAATTAATAAGTATCGATTATAAACTCCAACAAAATTTAATAAGAGTTTTTAAAAGATGTAACAAACACACACATACAAAGGATATCTCACCATTAAAGAGTTGAGACCGATATCCAACACCCTTATAGACACTCATCATAAATTGGGGTAGGAGTCTTTATACTAAATAAATCCTCTAGATTAAAGACTGTCAGAACTTTCGAGGTGATTCACCAAAATTATAGTAAAATTACATGTCACTACTCTTAGTACCTTAATCTAAGAAGAATAAAGACTCTTCAAAATGTCCGGGGGATTCACTAAATTTATGTCGAAATTACAAGTCTATCCCTATTCTTAGCAAGTTAATCTTATAAACTAACCTTCAATCTGTAATAGAATCTGTGATGTGAAAAATATGTCTACTTTTAAAGACGTCACCTTAAATCGGTCGTGAGAACGTTCAAAGTGACTTCCTCCACAGTACTCCTACGGTTGTAGACTGGTACGAACAGTGTACCAGTGTCGTAAAGTACATATTCCGTGAATCGTTGTCGCACAGTCTTGAAACATACCGAAGATTGTAGGATTTTTAAGACAAGACGTAATCCGTTAGGTAGATACATAAAACTCACTACTCAGTATCCGTCGAAGAAGAACTCGATAAAGTAGTGATTTACGTCCAAGAATAGAGTCATTCTTAAGGACCCTAATTTTACTTAGAGCACGTGAATCCGTGGACCATCCCGACTACTTTTAGAACCAACAAAACAAATATACATCAATAGCTTTACTAGAAACATATATTTATCAGTGTCCACCGGTGTAAATAACACACATTTGTAGACCTCGTCAACGATCCTTTTAGAATAAATATTAAACTAAATAAAGACGTAAATAAATTGTGTGGTAGACGACTACCTATTGTAATTATTTAAAAAGGAATATTACACCAAACTCTTATTAATTTAGACAAATGATAAGGGTCGTTTTCGGTAGGACTTGTAAGCTTATAACAACGAAAGTTAACTATATAAAATCTTTCAATGTTATAGAAAAGTGAGAAAGTCCCAATATTAAGGACAAACAAAACAATGACGAAGTAAAGAGGGAAATTGTTATGAGTGATACGTCTATCTCGGTACGTTCCACGATGTTTCGTAAAGAGACTATCGAGTTTCTACAGTCTAGATAAGACGGGCATGTTACAAACGTTTGAGGTGCGACTGAGAGGGTCTGACCATTTCACAGTCCACGTCTAAATAAGTGATATCTTTCCTCCGTAAACACAAGTACTGTCGGACACACGGAACTCAACTACAGGTCTATGCTTTCAACGTCGATCAATTGACTCTATATCGACTATGTGTTCCCTTCAACATACTTCCTTTCTCATGGATAAAAGTGACAAAACATCAGTTTATTTATATTTCTGCTTAAGACAACGATCGAAATTATACCTCTTCCGTTACCGTTGGGTGAGGTCATGAGAACGGACCTTTTAGGGTACCCGTCTCCTCGGACCACCCGACGTCGGGTACCCCAACACTTCTCAGTCTGTGCTGACTCGCTGAAGTGAAACTTAAAAGTGAAAGTATGTAACCTCTTCCTTTACCGTTGGGTGAGGTCACAAGAACGGACCTCTTAGGGTCCCTGCCCCCTCGGACCACCCGACGGCAGATACCCCAGCGTGTCTCAACCTGTTCTGACTTCACTGAATCGTCGTCATCGTCGTCGTCGTCGAAATTATACGACTGACCGTCATCTACACCGTAATTAAGAAAGATTTGGATTTACCATCTCAACAAAACTCCTAATCTAGATCGTCAAATAACTTTAAAAGGTCATGTCACGAGTCATTATTGTTGACTACAATCTTTATAGAGAACCACCACAATAACCATAATTTCCTATTAGATGTATACAAAAAGGTAACCTACAAAAACGAGTTCATTTATAGGACAGAAACCTGAACCATTTGACTTGACTTAAAAAGAATTATAAAACAAAAAAAGAAAATGGTATCTGTTTCCTCACATTCGAGTGTGAGGTTAGAGAAAGAAGGAGAGACATCCGAGTTGTAACTAGTCTAGAGAAACTAAAGTCTAAAACTGAAATCTAAACTCTCTTCCTTTTCAGTGAAGTATAGATAATAATTAACGTGTAAAAAAGTAAAGTTGATATAAATCTGGAAGGTAAATTTGACACAAGGAGACACTAAGGCTTTAGATATGAAGTCAAACGAGAACTGAGCGTTTTCTCTTTCTACTGAATGCGAGGTGGAGGGGACTCATTTCTTCACGACTCCTCAAGAAGTGAAGACATCAACCATCCTGAAGACGTTTGGTGTTCGAGACCTTTTTTCGTATCCTTGGCGTTTCTCCTGACCAGGACTTTTCGTGACACTTTATTCGTCCTCTTAATTCATTTGTCTTCTGGTCAAGAGTCAAATTCTAAAACCAGAGTAGAGGTCAGTGTCTCCACTCTTCACAACAAACTGTCTTTTTTTTACATTCAATTTAGGAGAAACCACTTTATTTTGATAAACCCCTCTTTTTGATCTTGTCCTATTTTGATAAATGTCCTATTTATTTTGATAAACCCCTCTTTTTGATATACTCCGATTAAGTATTAAATGAATTATGGTCTGAAAAAAAAATGTCAAAAGACACTACTGAGGAAGTGTCAGTTCTAAATCTTCGACATCCTGGGAATGACTGTGGACAGAATTTCGAGAGATGGAAGTCACATCATCAGACTTTCTTCCAAGGGGTCATATTCCAGAATGAAAATTGAACTTTTCGGAGACGTTATTTATCTGTTATACCTTTCTCTTTGGTCCTGTAAAAAAGAAATCCAAACTCCCAAAAATTTTAAAAAAATGTTTTGGAAAAAATAAAACATAACGCTACATTGACTAATTGCTACAACACTAGCAAAGTTCACTTGTCGTTTCCTTGAGTCGGTAAGTGCATATACATAGGTAAGAGGGGTTGAGGGGAGAGTAGATCCGACGGTGCATTGTAACTCGCCTCAAGGGACACGACATGTCATCCAGGAACAACCAATCGGTAAAATTTATATCGTCACACATGTACAGGCAGGGTTTGAGGGGTTGATAGGGGAGGAGGTAGGAATGGGGGTCGTTGGTATTCAAGTAAGAGATTCAGATATTAGAAAGACAAAACATTCAAGTAAACATAGTAAAGACAAATCTAAGGTGTATATTCCCTACAACGACAAAGGGTCCACCGTATTACCATTTCTTAGGTGGGAGGTTACATCCTCTATGTTCTCTGCACCCAAGCTAGGGACCAACCCTTCTAGGGGACTCATCCTTACCGTTGGGTGAGGTCACAAGAACGGACCTTTTAAAGTACCTGTCTCTTCGGACCGTCCGATGTCAAGTCTCCCACCGTTTCTCAGCGTGTACTGACTCGTGTGTGCGTGGGAAGAACCCTCCTTATCGTTCCCTACACGTGTGTACAACTAAAGAGTGTTTGGGATCACCAAAAAGACTGTACAGAAGTCATGACTAAGACGATTCAAATAGAAAACTCTCGAGTTGTCCTCGTGAACTTTCCTTCTGAAATGTTAAGAGTAAATACAATATATAATAATTATCAAGTAAATGTAATCTATTCACCTGATAAAAGTAATATCAGTCGTACCTTACAAGAAGATACGTCTTCATTATAAACAACATAAAACAAGGTCTTAAGTCTCCTCGATTGTGTACTTAAGGTTTCTTCGTCTGAAGTAAATCCATTCTTCTTTATTCGTGACCTATCATATAGTTGTATTTTTGTAAGTAAATATTCACGAGATAAAATGTTTTAATGAATTCATAAATCAGTTAGTTTAAGACCTGAACGAAGGATCTTTAGATGTAGTAATGGGGACGAAAGATTTTAGGACTAAGTGATCACCTTCCTCCTTATCTTATCTTTCAACATAAAACGTATTTATAGAAACTCTGATCAAATACAAATACCTTTGGGTGAAGAATAATAAAGAAATTCTGATTTTTTCTATTGGTCGGTATATTTTTTACAAAAAAGTTTTATAAAGTAAAAAAGTAATAAACCTTTTCCAGGAACCACCCAAACAAACTATTATAGATTGCATAAGTAAACTCTGAAGGGACCATCGTGTCACCACCCCAGTGTCTTCTCAGTCTGTTCTGAATCGTTGATTTGTTGTTGTCAATTAAGTAAAACGACTGAAATAGTAATTATTCAAGGAAATCTTACTATCAATGTTTCGGATCTTGAGGATCGAAAATTAATCGTTATGTAACAACGGTTGTACAAGGAAACCGGTAGACTTAAAAATCATTTAACCGGTGAATAAAAAAATTTGAGTAGTCATAAACGTTTGTTGTACACGTACACACTTACAATTCACAATTCAGTCAAATCAGTACAGGTTGAGAAAGGCTGGCATATCAGATACCAGACGGTTCGAGGAGACTGATACCTTAAAAGGTCCGTTCTTATGACCTGACCAACGACACGAAAGGAAGTCCTCTAGAAGGACTAGATCCCTAGTTTGGTCGTAGAGAAGGCATAGGACATAACCGTCCGTTCAAGAAAAAAAAAAAAAAAAAAAATTATAATTAACATACCGTTGTTTCCAGACAAATCAGTTCCGATACCAAAAGGGTCACCAGTGCATACGTACACTCTCAACCTGACACTTTTTTCGACTCGGGTCTTCTTAACTACGAAACTTGACACCACAACCTCTTCTGAGAACTCTCAGGGAACCTGACGTTTCTCTAGGTTGGTCAGGTAAGACTTCCTCTAGTCGGGACCCTAAAGAAACCTTCCTTACTACGATTTCGACTTTGAGGTCATCAAACCGGTAGAGCACACTTCTCAACTGAGTAACCTTTGCTGAGACTAAGACCCTCCCTAAACCCCGTCCTCCTTTTCCCCTGCTGTCTCCTACTCTACCGACTACCGTAGTGACTGAGCTACCTGCACTCAAACTTACTTGAGGCCCTCAACCACTACCTGTCCCTCCGGACCGTACGATGTTAAGTACCCCAACGTTTCTCAGTCTTTGCTGACTCACTGACTTGACTTGACTTGACTTAATGAAGTTTTATAACACCATCAAAAACGGTATGTAACTGTACTTAGTCGGTACCCACATGTACACAAGGGGTAGGACTTCGGGGGAGGCTGGAAGGAGGGGTAGGGTAGGAAGACTCAGTAGGGTAACATGGTCGGGACTCGTGGTACAGAGTACGTAACTTGGACCTGACCTCTAGACAAAGTGTATACTATTATATGTACAAAGTTACGATAAGAGAGTTTAGTAGGTAGGAACGGAAGAGGGTGTCACAGGTTTTCAGACAAGGAATGTAGACACAGAGAAAACGACAGAGTGTATATCCCAGTAGTAATGGTAGAAAGATTTAAGGTATATATACGTAATTATATGACATAACCACAAAAAGAAAGACTGAATAAACGAGAAATATTGTCCTAGGTCAAAGTAGGTGGAGTAAGTAATCTTGACTAAGTTTACGTAAGAAAAATTATCGACTCATTGTAAGGTAACACATCAAGAAATTGGTGATTGTGGAATCCATACTGTGGGGATCCGTTATAAATATTTTACATTAGGGTAAATGGAGGAGTCAAGTCAAGTCAGTGAGTCAGCACAGGCTGAGAAACGTTGGGGTACTTAGCGTCATACGGTCCGGAGGGACAGGTAGTGGTAGAGGGTCTTAAGTGAGTTTGAGTGCAGGTAGCTCAGAGACAACGGTAGGTCGGTAGAGTAGGAGACAGCAGGGGAAGAGGAGGACGGGGGTTAGGGAGGGTAATAGTCTCCGAAAAGGTTACTCAGTCTGAGAAGTACACTCCACCGGTTTCATGACCTCAAACTCGAAATCGTAGTAAGGAAGGTCTCTTGTGGGTCCCGACTAGAGGAAATCTTACCTGACCAACCTAGAGGAACGTCAGGTTCCCTGAGAGTTCTCAGAAGAGGTTGTGGTGTCAAGTTTTCGTAGTTAAGAAACCGTGAGTCGAAAGAAGTGTCAGGTTTAGGTCGTACGTATGTACTGGTGTCCTTTTTTGTATTGGAACTGATCTGCCTGGAAACAACCGTTTCATTACAGAGACGAAAAGTTATAAGAAATAATAATAAAAAAAACGTCAACAAACAATAAGAAAATAAAAAAAAATTAAAAATAAAAATGAAATAAAATGGAATGTTATGACATAACCAAATCCAACCAGTATTGAAAAGAAGGTCCCTCATTCGCAGAAAATTAAAGTACCGACGTTAGTGGTAGACGTCACTGAAACTTCGTGGCGGGGGCGGGGGGGGTTTTTTTTTTCAGACTGTGACAAAGGTGACAAAGGGGTAGATAAGGGGTACATCACTACCCTGATCTACGGTACCAGAAGCAAAAGACTTACAACTCGAAATTCGGTTGAAAAAGTGAGAGGAGAAAGTGAAAGTAGTTCTCCGAAAAATCAAGGAGAAGTGAAAGACGGTATTCCCACCATAGTAGACGTATAGATTCCAATAACTATAAAGAGCACCGTTAGAACTAAGGTCGAACACGAAGAAGGTCGGGTCGCAAAGAGTACTACATGAGACGTATCTTCAATTTATTCGTCCCACTGTTATATGTCGGAACTACATGAGGAAAAGGATAAACCTTGGTCAGACAACAAGGTACAGGTCAAGATTGACAACGAAGGACTGGACGTATATCCAAAGAGTTCTCCGTCCAGTCCACCAGACCATAAGGGTAGAGAAAGTCGTAAAAGGTGTCAAATAACACTAGGTGTCTCAGTTTCCGAAACCGTATCAGTTCTTTCGTCTTTATCTACAAAAAGACCTTGAGAGAACGAAAAAACTAGTAGGTCACCTACAACCGTTAAACTAGAGACCAAGGAGACGGAAAAGATTTTGGTCGAACTTGTAGACCTTAAAGTGTCAAGTGAATAACGACTTCAGACCGAACCTCTTAAAACTCGTAACGAAATGATCACACACTCTACTCACGTTAACACACCATCAAACTCGTAAGAAACCGTAACGGAAAGAAACCCTAACCTTACTTTTGACTGGTAAAGGTCAGGACACCGGTGACGACTCAAAAGGTTTAAACGACCGTATAACTCACATCGTAAAAGTGTCGTAGAAAGTCCTAAACTTTATCGAGTTGACCTTAAGGTAGTGGAGGTGATCGAAACAAACATTACTACGAAAGATACCGGGTGAACTGAAGTGTGAGGTCCTACAGACCGAGATCCACTCACCAGTATGATAGCACCAATAGAATTAGTACTTCTAAAAAAAACATGTCTAGGAGACACAGAAGAACGGTGGAGAAGAATTAGAGAAGACGAAGACAATCCAGGTATGGTAAAGACAGGAAATAGTTCGTATAGAATCGTACTATACAAGGGAACCATAGAGATTAAAAGGACTTCTCTAGAGATAAGAAAGGGTAAGACAACAAAAAGAGATAAAGAAACGTAAACACCCGCCGACCTGTCGTGTGTTCGTTCCCGCCGACGCTTCCGTGTGTTCGCGCCGGATCTCCTCGATGGGGTGCAAACTCCAGTCCCCGTCTTCGACCCTCCTGGGGTATGGGTTCCCCGTCGTCAGTTCTCCTCCATGGGGTGTAGGCTCTAGTCCCCGTCGCCGGCTCTCACGGTCCGAAGCTGCCACGTTCTTGCGGTCTCTCCTCGATGGGAATAAGTTCAAATCCCCGCCGGTGGTCCTCCTCGATTGGGAACAGGCTCCAGTCCGCGCCACCGGTTCTCCTCGATGGGGAACAGACTACAGTCCCCACCGTGGGCTCTCCTCGATGAGGAAAGGGCTCCGGTCCCCGACGTCGGCTCTCCTTGTTGGGGTACAGGTTCCTCACCACCGACGTGCCCGCGTCCTCGCGGATCTCCTCGATAAGGTGTAAATTCCAGTCCTCGTCGCCGTCACTCCTCTATGGGGAGTAGGTTCCATTCCTCGTCACCGACACGAAACGACCTCGTCGGCACTTCTCTATGGGGTGTAGGTTCCATTCTCTTTGGGTTCATTCTGTCATCCACAACGTTCTCCCGTAGTCTCCCGTCTGTGTGACTTTGGTATTAGTGTCTTTTGATCAGTTAGATTAGTGTGATCCTGGTGTCGTAACAGATTGAGTTACTTTGGTTCGGTACGGACACCGCGGTGGGTTTGGTCCACCCGTACCACCTCTCCAGACTGTCTTACACAAGGTGACCTCTTCCCTTACCGTTTGGTGAAGTAATAAGAACGGAACTCTTGGGGTACTTGTCATACTTTTCCGTTTTACTATCCTATGATTTTCCTTGAGGGGTTGAGCCATCCACGGGTTATACGATGACCTCCAGTCACCTCTTTATTGAGGTTATTCTTACTTCCCTACCTCGGTTTCGTTTTTGTTATGGGTCAACACCTGCACTGAACACTATCTTCGTTTCAGACTACGACATTTCTCCTTATAACGTATCCTTGGACCTTACTATCCAGGTACTTAGTTCCGTTTAACCTTCACCAGTTTGTCCTCCACCGTTCTCACTTGTAACTGTACGACCCTTAGTCGCTTGATTTTACCTGACCTTACCCACTTAAATTGATGACACCCGTCCTTAGGGAATCTTCTTTACCTCATCGGTAGTACCAATTGTTTTCTCAGACTTTACGTTATGAACCTACGTTAGATTTTTTACTGACTTACTAGAGACAAACAAAGGTTCCATTTGGTAAGTTATAGTGTCGTTAGGTTCAGATACGGGGTTGGTCATTGTGACTTCTTCGACTTCAACTTAACAAGAAACTTCTGGATGTTCTGGAAAATCTTGATTGTGGGTTTTGTCAACACGAAAAGTAATAGTCAAGTTAAGTCAAATCAACGAATCAGCAAGGCTGAGAAACGTTGGAGTACTCAGTGTCGTCCGGTCCGGATGGACAGGTAGTGGTTGAGGCCCTCAAGTGAGTCTGAGTCACTACGGTAGGTCGGTAGAGCAGGAAACATCAGGGGAAAAGGAAGACGGGGGTTAGGGAGGGTCGTAGTCTCAGAAAAGGTTACTCAGTTGTACTCCACCGGGTCCATGACCTCAAAGTCGAAATCGTAGTAAGGAAGGTTTCTTGTGGGTCCTGACTAGAGGAAATCCTACCTGACCAACATAGAGGGATGTCAGGTTCCCTGAGAGTTCTCAGAAGAGGTTGTGGTGTCAAGTTTCCGTAGTTAAGAAGCCACAATTTGAATGAAGTGTCAGGTTGAGAGTGTAGGTATGTACTGGTGACCTTTTTGGTATCGGAACTGATCTGCCTGAAAACAACCGTTTCATTACAGAGACGAAAGGTTATACGACAGATCCAACCAGTATTGAAAAGAAGGTTCCTCATTCACTGAAAATTAAAGTACCAACGTCAGTGGTAGACGTCACTAAAACCTCGAGGGGTTTTATTTCAGACTGTCACAAAGGTGACAAAGGGGTAGATAAAGGGTACTTCACTACCCTGGTGTACGGTACTACAATCAAAAGACTTTAAACTCGGTAATATCCCCTGACCTTACGTTTTCATCCTTCAGTTCCTTGTGGACCTCATTGTCCGTTTAAACCGGAACCTTATGTCTTACTTCGTCCCGTTTCCGATTATTTTAAAACGGTTCTCTTACGTGAGCAGTATCGTTTGTGGAAAAAGGTTGTTGTGTTCTCTTCTAAAATGTGTACCTGTAGTGGTCTACCAGTTGTGGTTTTAGTCCAACTAATATAATGAACGTCATTTTCTACCTCTTCGAGATATCTCAGTCGTTTTTGTTCTGGTCCTCGACTGACACCGAGTCTAGTACTCGAGGAATAACGGTTTAAGTCTGAATTTAACTTCTTTCATCCCTTTTGGTGATCTGGTAAGTCTATACTGGATTTAGTTTAGGGAATACTAATATCTCACCTTCACTCTTTATCTAAATTCCCGGATCTAGACTATCTCACGGACTACTTGATACCTTACTCCAAGCATTGTAACATGTCCTCTGTCCCTAGTTCTGGTAGGAGTACTTTTTGTTTACGTTCTTTCGTTTTACCGACAGACCTGTCCTGAATGTTTAACGACACTTTTCTTTTCTCCGTTTTTCGTTTCGTCTTTTCCTTTCTATATTCGTAAATGGAGGATGATAATATCTTACTCGAAGGGACTACAAAGTCTGTCATTTCTTAGACGGAAGACGTCCTCTGGGTCCAAATCAGAGACCTAACCCTACTAGGGGACCACTTCCCTTACCGATGGGTGAGGTCATAAGAACGGACCTCTTAGGGTACCTGTCTCCTCGAACCGTCCGATTTCCGGTACCCCAGTGTTACTCAACCTGTACTGACTCACTGATTTTGTGTGTGAAAGTGTGATATCTTTTAGATACGACGATTCAGTGAAGTCAGCACAGGCTGAGACACACTAGGGCATCTACCGTCGGGTAGTTCGAGACGGTAGGGACCCTAAGAGGTCCGTTCTCATGACCTCACCCCACGGTACATGTATTAGGTTTTGTTTGAATAGATTGCTTGTTGATTACCCATCATACCTTAATGTTTTAATGTCGTATATTTTTACCTTCTTAAACAATTGTGTTAAAAAGTGTTTTTTAAAAGACTTATAGACGATATCTCGATACATGGGTACAGTTACATACCGTTTTGGTTATGTCATAACGTTTCATTTTATTTCATTTTTATTTTTAATTTTTTTAATTTTTTTTCTTATACGTAAAATGTTGTAATTGTTTACCATGCACAGTCAACATGAGATATTATTTTAAACTTTTTAGTAGTATATAATTAGTGTTAATTCTCAATTGGTTATTTTATAAGATCTCAATACATTGGATTGTCGTTTATTTATTTCAGTAAGGGTCGGAAGTGTCTTGTGAATTTTAAGAGGCCAAGAAACCGAGATTTTTCTATACATTATTTCTCGTTAAACATTTAAATAGTTGATCCCAGTCTGTGTTACAACTAATCGTATTTGACCTCTACTTCTTCTATGTTCTACACTACGTTTAATCATAATATTATTTGTACTGTCTTATAATTATATTGATAAAGATTTTTCATTGAAAAGTCCAAAGGCACCACCGAGTCACCACTTGTTAGACGGACGGTTACGTTCTCTACACCCAAAGTGGGGACTAGGTCCTTCTGAGGTGTAAGGAGTCTCGTTGATCAGGCACACGGTGTTGATAACTTGGACACGAGATCTCGGACCTTCGACGCTGATGGTTTCGAACGTGACGGATCTCGGGACGAGGTGTTGTTCTCTTCGGCGTTGTACTCTCCCGGCGTGTGTCGTCGATCTCTCGCCGGGGGCGGGACTCTTGTTCGTGTCCTTCGTTACTCGTCAGTCGTGTCGGTCTTTGTTTATGTATTAAAAAATTTTCGTTAAAAGTTAGTACTAATATTTTGTACGCTCTCAGATTCGGTAGTTTCTTGTGACTAAACAAAGTTTTCCGAACAAAAATTTCAAAATTTTCCGTACTCCATTTAGTTGTGTGCAAAAGTTTAGTGTCCAAACTGAGTGTCTAAAGATACGTACTGGTGTTAACTATGTCTTTCATGACTCTCTGTGTCCTAAACTTGGTCTTGAAAGTTTATTATTGTTGTATAAGATTTCCTACTGACGAGTGGGGTCGTCATGTCTAATGTTTTATAATTTTGTTTATGGTCCTCAACTTTTTCTCATAAGGTTCCCTCTGTGTTTTCTTCAGTCGGTACATTGATTATTACAATAAATCGGTGGGAAGGACTTTTACCAAAAAAAATTCAGAAGTGTCGATGTGTATCACTAAAACCAGCACAGTACTCTTACAGCATGTTGTCTTTTTCTCCCTGGTAAAAATGTGACTCACTACACCTTCCATCTCACTACTCACTTCCTTACGACCCCTTTGACCCTACTTTTATTACTAAATTTATACGCTCGTTTACTGTCAGAAGGGTAGGTGTATTTTCGTTGTACACTTCTTTCCAGGTCTTACTCTTTACCGTACTCACCTCGTTTTCCATATACGTAAACACCCTCGTGTCGATCACTAACATATAGATCTACTTGTATTGACATGGTCTCTCGTCGATTCTACCACCTCGTCTACATAGGATACGAGTGAAGGAGAGTACTCGTGTTAGTAGAGTGAAAGACAGGACTCGTGGTTTTAGTGTTATTAGACGTAATACTGGTAGTGACTGTTTCTGATTTTAGATGGTCTTTTATAGACGATGTTGATTTCGGTATTTCTTTCTTGGTGTTGTTGTGTCCTCCCTACCCCGTCTGGGTACTATGTTAGTTTCGAGTATGAAACACACCCACTGTCTGTTTGACCTCTTACTAATGTATGCGTCAAAGAGGGTGTCTTCGGGGTGTAGTCTGGGCGGTTTGGTCCCCAGGCTGTAGTCCTTCTCCTCTTACACTCATTTCAACAGGACCTTATTTGAGGATGTAGCAAAGGAGACCGAATATCTCCTACCAGTCATCATAGACCTTTGTTCTAACTGTGGTACAGGAACTCTACCCGAAAGTACTGTCAGGAGTTTCGGTTCTTTTCTTTTCCCTTTTTTTTTTTTTTTTTTTTTGCCTTTCTGAGTAGTCACTCCGAGAGTACTATGAAAGATAGAGTATAGGATGTTGTACGACTGGTCAGATGATTCATCGAAGTTCACCAGTGAATCATGTATCATCCTTTTATAATTTTGTGAATTCCTTTTCGTAAGAGGTAGTTTTTGAAAGACAATCCTTTAAGTGGGGTGTCTCTCAGGTAGACCTCGACAGATACTGTTCACCTAATAGTGTCATTGTTTTGACCTATTTAATATCTGAGATCCTTATAGATAGAGTTTTCGTTCAAAGTGTGAGTTCTAATATTTGAAAAGATGAACTTCCGTTCTTACACGATCAAAAATATAAAGAGGGTCTCGGATTACTTTCGGTTATTTTATTAATTAGATAAATAAATAACAAATAAATTAGTGTGTGTGTTTTGGGGAGTTCAAAGTTTGCCATTTTAAGTACGTTTCCATCTTCTTATACCTTAGTCCTTTTATATGACTAATCCATGTCGGTATCTTCTCGGTATTTTCTCACCTTTTTTATGTTTTAAACCACTTCTCTACTTTGGTACGTGAGTTGGGTTCTACGGTTTGGTTATCGAACTTTCTATGTGTATAAAGGGAGTACTCCTTGATCCTTCACTTTCTTCTCCTAGAGACAGGTGACAGGAACATCAAAACGGTACATTCTTAATTCGTTCTGGGTTAGATGGAGGGACAAAGTGTGTAGGGACTTCACACACCGTTTTTAGTCTTGTCTTCTTTACCGACGTTTTAGATTCGTTCCCCTCCCCCGAACTCTGTTGTCGAGGGACTTCCACGGTGTACCTTAGTTTTTCGTACACGAAAACTAAAACTAGTTTTCCGTAAAACTAGTTATGGAAGGGTAGAAGACTAATCTAGAAAATTCTTGTGTTTACCCCTACTTTCTCTCTTTTCGGGTCCCTCACTCAGACCTTCGTAGTTGAAAATAAATATATCTGACTCTTGACTCGGAGGTTACTTTAACTCAGGTCTCTCTCTTCACTTTCCCCCATTTTCTGGGAAAATTTCGTCGGGAGAAGTACCATGAGTTTCAGTTGGTTGTTGATCAAGTGTCCCTGAACCCATCCATAGACATAAAATTATGTCAGATTCGTGAGATGGTTTGAATAAGAAGTCTTTAATTTGTTTTCTTAATTGTTTACAAATTTAGTTCTTATTAGTCTAATCTTCAATAAAATAACGGTTCTTTAACTGATTGTTTCTTGGGTCGTAACTATAAAATTCCAGGATTCCATTTTTACCGTAATAGACAAATATTAATCGTATTCTTTGAGTAGGTATATGACTACAAGAAATATTCGTTAAAGTTCCCCTAATGATAGTTTTAAGTTAAAACTTTACAAAAACAATTGAATAATTACTTTCCTAAAGTTAAACAAAGGGGACTCCTCCAGTCTTTGTGACCATCCTACAATCTAGGTTCTCAACATTACAAAATGCTACCAAAATAAAAGTTTCGTGACACACGGTTTAATTTGGAACCTTCCTTCAACTGCATGGTAAACTAAGGTATTAATGACTGAACCGGTACCTGTTCGACGAATGAGATCTATCAATGTTGACTTTCATCTAACGGGTCGACAATGACTGCGAACTTCCCTGACATATTGTCTTGTCATAAAAGTTGGAAGTAGAGTCCAAGAGATAAGATTTGTTTATACTATCGAACTACTGTAAAAAAAAAATTGAAAAAAGTTGTCAGATACTCCTTTAAGAATTTATATACAAATTATTACGTAAATATAACTTTTAAGTCAAGTCAAGTCAGTGAGTCAGTACAGGCTGAGAAACGTTGGGGTACTTAACGTCGTGAAGTCCGGAGGGACAGGTAGTGGTTGAGGGTCTCAAGTGAGTTTGAGTGTAGGTAGCTCAGTCACTACGGTAAGTCGGTAGAGTAGGAGACAGCAGGGGAAGAGGAGGACGGGGGTTAGGGAGGGTCGTAGTCTCAGAAAAGGTCACTCAGTTGAGAAGCGTACTCCACCGGTTTCATGACCTCAAAGTCGAAGTCCCGACTAGAGGAAGTCTTACCTGACCAACCTAGAGGAACGTCAGGTCCCCTGAGAGTTCTCAGAAGAGGTTGTGGTGTCAAGTTTTCGTAGTTAAGAAGTCGTGAGTCGAAAGAAGTGTCAGGTTGAGAGTGTAGGTATGTACTGATGACCTTTTTGGTATCGGAACTGATCTGCCTGGAAACAACTGTTTCATTACAGAGACGAAAAGTTATACGAGAGATCCAACCAGTATTGGGAGGAAGATTCCTTATTCGTAGAAAATTAAAGTACCGACGTTAGTGGTAGACGTCACTAAGATCTCGGGGGTTTCTATTTCGGACTGTCACAAAGGTGACAAAGGGGTAGATAAAGGGTACTTCACCACCCTGGTCTACGGTACTAGAAGCAAAAGACTTACAACTCGAAATTCGGTTGAAAAAGTGAGAGGAGAAAGTGAAAGTAGTTCTCCGAAAAATTAAGGAGAAGTGAAAGACGGTATTCCCACGATAGTAGACGTGTAGACTCCAATAACTATAAAGAGCACCGTCAGAACTAAGGTCGAACACGAAGAAGATCGGGTCGCAAAGAGTACTACATGACACGTATACAATTTATAAGTTTTAATCCGTGACGATTAATTTTATTATTTTATCCCATACTTTCACTTTCACTTCAGCGAGTCAGTACAGGTTGAGAAACACTGGGGTACTTGATATCGGATGGTCCGAGAAGCCAGATACCTTAAAAGGTCCGTTCTCACGACCTCACCCAACGGTAAAGGAAGAGATCCCATTAGAAGGGTTCGGTCCCTAGCTTGGGCCCAGAGGACGTAACGTCCGTCTGCGAAATGGTAGACTTGGTGGTCCTTTCCGCCAATTTTATCTCATATGATGAAGTTTTATTCTTTAAGTTCCAATAAAGTCTGAAGAATAACATTATCGTATATAAATTTCATAGTTCAATATTTTTTACTAACTAAATATACACTTCCTTGATTTTTCGTTAGTACCATTTTAATTGACTTCATTTATAAGGAACAAATCAAAAATACTAAGTAAATATACTCACACCATTTAAAGAGTGTGACTAGAAGAGTTCACCTTCGACTTGACATTACTTCATCAATTTTCTTTAATTTACACTTCATAATAACATAGATTACTGTATCGTCGAACTCCTAACATAGTGTGACTTCTTAAATTTTCAGGTAGAACACAATAAAACACCGAATTATAGTCAATAAGTAAATCTCATAGGAAATGTAAACCAACAAAGTCAATCGAGAACGACACATTATTTGATGGATTACCAAAATTTGTTACGTAAACCGAAGTTTAAAACACTGACATTAAACCCAACTGTATCCACCCATGAAGATAAGCGGAGACAACTAAGTGGACACATACCTAAATGACAGTTGATGGTTAGTCGACCCTTTCAATTGTGACAGGTCCCTTAAAACTTTAGACCGATCCGCACACAATGTTCCAGACGAAGAGACCATTGTTTCTTAATAGAAGTAATCCGGATGTAAAACGAGGGACCTTCACAGTCGACAATGAAAATTGTTGAACGAAACCACTTCGTTCTCTTATTATACTATGAAAGAGTGTCCGAAATGTCTCGAGTCTTCTTATACGGAGTGATTGTATACTAAATCTATAAGTTTATAAAACCTTAACTTTAATGTTAAAAAATACTACAATTCTGGTAAACCTTAACTTATATAGAAATTACAGTAAAAGAATCATTCCTAACTGTAAAAGTTAAACCGAAAATAAATTAAAACAGAAATGTTGTTCTCTCGAGGATTTAAGAACTGTCTTCAGAGACTTCTGTCTCCGTCGAAACTAAGGGCAGACAAATACTTTGAAAAACTCTTTATATAAGTACTCAACCGTCTCTGTCTCGGGAATTTCGGTCCGTATAGACTAATAGTACAGTATCGTGTCCTTCTCTTGGGATTACGTAATTCTTAAGAGTCTGTAATCATCACCAAAAGGGATTTCCATCAATTCATTTGACTGTTAAATCATTTCATCGTGTAGAAGAACTAATAGGAAAGTGACTGACTGAGACTTTAGAGTAGTGTTTACGTTTCATAAGAGTGAAGGAGTGACAATCTAAATTTCAAGGTCCAAAGACAAAATATATCTTTTTACATGTCTCACACCCGGTTACTATTGTACGAAAAATAACATGGAGTTTATTATTTTAAGTCAAGTCAAGTCAGCGAGTCAGCACAGGCTGAGACGTTGGGGTACTTAGCGTCGTGCGGTCCGGAGGGACAGGTAGTGGTTGAGGGCCTCAAGTGAGTCTGAGTGCAGGTAGCTCAGTCACTACGGTAGGTCGGTAGAGTAGGAGCCAGCAGGGCAGAGGAGGACGGGGGTTGGGGAGGGTCGTAGTCTCAGAAAAGGTTACTCAGTTGAGAAGTGTACTCCACCGGTTTCATGACCTCAAAGTCGAAATCGTAGTAAGGAAGGTTTCTTTAGTGTCCCAACTAGAGGAAGTCTTACCTGAACAACCTTGAGGAACGTCAGATTCCCTGAGAGTTCTCAGAAGAGGTTGTGGTGTCAACTTTTCGAAGTCAAGAAGTAGCGAGTCGGAAGAAGTGTCAGGTTGAGAGTGTAGGTATTATTGGTGACCTTTTTGGTATCGGAACGGATCTGCCTGGAATCAGTCGTTTCATTACAGAGACGAAAACTTATATGATAGATCTAACCAGTATTGAAGAGAAGGTCCCTCATTCGTAGAAAATTAAAGTACCGACGTTAGTGGTAGACGTCACTAAGACCTCGGGTTTTTTTATTTCAGACTGTGACAAAGGTGACAAAGGGGTAGATAAAGGGTACTTCACTACCCTGGCCTACGGTACTAGAAGTAAAAGACTTACAACTCGAAATTCGGTTGAAAAAGTGAGAGGAGAAAGTGAAAGTAGTTCTCCGAAAAATCAAGGAGAAGTGAAAGACGGTATTCCCACCACAGTAGACGTATAGACTCCAATAACTATAAGGAGCACCGTTAGAACTAAGGTCGAACACAAAGAAGGTCAGGTCGCAAAGAGTACTACATGAGACGTATATTCAATTTATTCGTCCCACTGTTATATGTCGGAACTGCATGAGGAAAAGGATGAACCTTGGTCAGATAACAAGGTACAGGTCAAGATTGACAACGAAGGACCGGACGTATGCCTAAAGAGTTCTTCGTGCAATCCACCAGACCATAAGGGTAGAGAGACTCTTAAAAGTCGTCAAATAACACTAGGTGTATCGGTTTCCGAAACCGTATCAGTTATTTCGTCTTTATCTACAAAAAGACCTTGAGAGAACGAAAAACGTACTAGGTCACCTACAACCGTTAAACTAGAGACCAAGGAGACGGAAAAAATTTTGGTCGAACTTGTAGTCCCTCAAGTGCCAAGTGTATAACGACTTCGGACCGAACCTCTTAAAACTTGTAATGAAATGATCGTACACTCTACTCACGTTAACACACCATCAAACTCGTAAGAAACCGTAACGGAAAGAAACCCTAACCTTACTTTTGACTGGTAAAGGTCAGGACACCGGTGACGACTCAAAAGGTTTAAACGACCGTATAACTCACGTCGTGAAAGTGTCGTAGTAGAAAATCCTAAACTTTGTCGAGTTGACCTTAAGGTAGTGAAGGTGATCGAAACAAACATCACTACAAAAGATTCCGGGTGAACTGAAGTGTAAGGTTCTATAGACCGAGATCTAATCACTAGTGTAGTAGTACTAATAGACCTAGCATTTAGAGAAAAAACATGTCAAGAAGACACATAAAAACGGTGGAGAAGAATTATAGAAGACGAAGACAATCCAGGTATGGTAAAGATAGGAACAAATATCAACATTTTTATAACACTTTACCCACCAAAATAAAGAAGTTTGATAGTCGATAAGTTTATGGATATTAGAACGAACATTCGTATATTGAAATAATCAAAACTTTCACACTTTCACTTTCACTTCGAACGATTCAACACGGGTTGAGAACCACTGGGGTACCTGATATGTAAGGTACCTTAAGAGGTCCGGTCTTATGACGTCACCCATCGGGAAGGGAAGAGATCCCCTAGAAGGAGTGGGTCCCTAGTTTGAGTCCAGAGGGTGTAACGTCCTTCTAAGAAATGATCGACTCGGTGTTCCCTTCGGGTTCTCATGACATCACCCATCGGATATGGAAAAGGTCTCCTAGAAGGGTCGGGTCCCTAACTTGACCCCAGAGGACGTAACGTTCGTCTAAGAAATGGTTGACTCGATACTCCCTTTGGGTTTCAATAATCAATTACCGTGGGGTGAGGTCATGAGAGCGGACCTTTTGGGGTACCTGCCTCCTCCGACCACGTGACGTCAGGTACCCCAGTGCTTCTCAACCTGTGCTGACTCGCTGAAGTGAAACTGAAAAGTGAAAGTACGTAACCTCTTCCTTTTCCGTTGGGTGAGGTCATAAGAACGGACCTCTTAGAGTCCCTGGCCCCTCGGACCACCCGACGACAGATACCCCAGCGTGTCTCAACCTGTGCTGACTTCGTTGAATCGTCGTCCGAATCGTCGTAGGAGAAAGTTATTAAACTGAGTATTCGTAAAATCTGTCTGAATTATAAGAATGCTCAACGGAGTCTGTACTTGTATAAGGTTGTGTAACTAGGTATTACAAAAATATTCAAGTTTGAAAAAAACGTTACCGAAACCGTATGTTTGGTGTCTGTATGACTAGTTTAATAGGGGTCTCATACAACCCATCCAACCTATTGTCTCAGTTCAAAGTCTAGTCACAGAGAACGAATCGTATTTATGGACATAATTTTCATTGTATGGACACATGTTCTTTCCTTCTCATAGTGTATACTATCGTACACATTTTATCCATGGAAAACCATATGACTTTATGAGAATAATTGAATTTACATCTAATTCTGTTACTCCATCTTTGTTATTTTGTTAGAAACGAAGATGAAAGGTAAATTTAATAAAGAAATTTGAGAAATAAAAGAATTAGGATCTCCTTTTGTATTCTCTAAAGGAATCTAAGACAAGTCCATTATACCACAGGTGTATACGGGGGGACTGAAGGGTACCTTATGTTACTATTCTAGACCAGTCTTACGTACCCCTTACATAAACTACTAACTTTTATTTATCCCACGCTTGTACCGCGACGCGCCACGCCTCACACGCCCGGAACCAGTCGGACGCCCGGTAGAGCCGTGGGTCGCGCGGGACGAGCGACGTCGGGACCCCTGACGCTCGCCCACGGTAGGTCCTCGACGCGTGGCCGGGACGAGACGACAGCCACGTCTTTAAGTGTCTTTTTGTGCTTACCCATTGTTATCTTTTACCACAACCTTGTCACCCTTAGTCGGTAAAACGTGTCCTTCGAAACCCTCTACAACAAATGACATCAGACGGACTTCAACCCTGTTTCAACTTGTTTGTTCTCCTCAAACCACGAAACCTTTCACACCTTCGACGATCACTTGAGATAAGAGGAGATAGTCCTCTTCATTGACTTTAATTATTTCGAGATCGTCTTTTAGGTCCTGAACAGTCGTTCAGAACAATACTTCTACCAACCGACTAGTTCTACTGTAAGTCATTGGGAAGTCTTGATCTACTTGATTACTCACTTCTTCGTATACTCTTTATGTATTTTAGATAACTCCTCACTTTTACCTTGGGGATTTATTTGCTGAAACTTTGTTGAATTAGATCGTATCAACAGAATTTAATCACCACCTATCTATAAATTTTTCGTTGAAAATCGTTTTCTTTGATGAACATTGTTACAAAGGATTTCTTTTATCGGGAATTGAAAGATTACTGAAGTCTATTTGTGACACGTAGAAAAGGTGTCGTAGGGCACTAAAAATCCGATCCGAGGTCAATATTATAAGTCTTAAGGACTTTAATAGAGACCATTTTGATTAAAGTTTTTAATACATTAAGTTCCTATTGTACCAATAGAATTTGGAATATACTGTGACATTAAACGAATGTCGATAGGAACCTAAACCAGTTTTAATAGAAGGGTGATCTTTATTGACGGTCACCTCTTTTCAAACAATCAACATATCACAGGTTACTTCTTATAATGACAGAATTAAAACGTTATATGACACAAACGACCACGATAAAAATATGTCACTTCATTGTCGGAACGTCCTCTTATTTGTTAAATTATTATTTTATAAGTTGAAGCATTAGTACTTTTTTTTTTTTTTTCTTTTATTTATCCTTGACGAACTGGTCTAAGATTCATTGGATACACTAGACTAAAAAAAATAAAAGGAGGGACAAGGGAGATCGGGGTTGTGTACTTGAATCGAATCACCATTTGGACCTATCTCGTACTACCACGTCTGTCTCCCGAGGTCCTCTTCGAAAGACGAAGACTGGAATTCTCGTCCTTGGAGTTGAAGATTTCGATTGTCATTCAAATTTTTTGGGATATTAAACAAAAAATAAAACATAAAAAGACAAGAGAGATACGGGACCTGGTATCTATCAAGTGACCGTAACCATTGACGTCACTGTCGTCTCTCTCTTTGTTACGTAATGGAAATCCCATTGTTACTAAGTCTACAATCTCTAATTATTAATTAGAAATTATTAATCTTTAAAGAGTGGTCTTTGGTACCTTCTTCCTTGAACGTGTTGTATGAATTTCATAACTCTTTTTTCTCGACAGTTCACCATTTAAAATATCGGTCACTTTTATAGAAAGACTTTACTTCTACTTCATTTCTGTAAAAGTCTACTTCTTTTAGATTCTTTTAAGTATTGGTTGTTCATTCGAGATTTTAATAACGATTTTAAAGAAGTCCATATTTCCTCTACTATGATCTTCCTTTGGATCTTGTGACTTTATAGTCCTTCCTACTTGTTGTCTTTACTATGTATAAATTCAGTTATAAACGTTAACAAACCGTTAACTAATGTGTGTGTGTGTGTGTGTGTGTGTAACATATGTGTGTACGTGTATGGACGATTTGTACGAAATTCTTGAAATCTCCTATCAAATATGATATACACATATCAAATACATACACACACACACACACACACATACATATATTAAAGTGAACTTCATCTTTCTACAACTAAAATTCATCGGACACTTTTCATACGTAAAATTTAGGATCCCAAAAAAAAAAAAAAAACGTTTCTCTATATCAATTTTAATGTTAACTATGTAATTCGACCTTGTATTATAAGTTTATTGGGTTGTATTTTCTCTCTTTCCCTTTACTTTTTGTCTTTTCTTCTGTTACTTTTTCTTATTAGGTTTAGTCAGTTATTGATGTAAAGACCTTCAAATAAAATTTCGTAGATAATTTTTTATATCGAACAGTTTTCCATAATTCTTTTGTTGTGTTGATGTACGACAGGTATTCTTTGAGTGAAGTTTTAATTACTATATCTAACCAATATTAGATTTCCTACCTTTTTCAATACGAGACGTCTTCGATTAGTTTCTTCCAAACTCACTGATACAATGAGAGACTTCATCTAGAGTTTCGTTTAATGGTCCCTACTTTCTTCTATAATATATAACTATTTCCCAGTCAAGTGGTTCCTCTTTATTGTTAGAATTTACAAACATATGAATTTTTATCTTGGAACTTCATGTGTTTCGTCTTTGAGTTTCTTTACTTTCATGGGACCTTCGAGTAGGTAGGAATTAACGTAGACGGTGGAGACAGAGAACGTCAGTGTAGCAACAACAACAAAAAAAAAAAAAAAATTAAAGTGAACACGAAAGGGTAACAATAGGTGTATACGACAGAATCGGGGTGGAGTTAATTTTGTTATAAAAGGACTGGAGGTTAGCGACATCTTTGATAGTAAAAAAAAAGGAAAATGTCATTTTTGAACCTTCAACAGACACAAGGGGGACAGAAGTGGACGTGAGGAGAGTGACGTATAACTTGTGTGAAATATACGGGTATTAAGGTATTTTTAACGTCAAGAGTTCCAGTACTTACGGAGCTGTCACGGATTAGGTTACCAGTAAGAAGGAAAGAGTGGAAGGACTTGAAAACCGTCGTAAACTGTCGCGACTAGTAAGGGAGACACCTCACAAAAGTTTGAGGCAGGAAACTGGCGTGACCGACAAAAAGAGGCGACAAAATGTAGGTGAAGTCCATTGACTGGACACTTGTTCCTTTCTGATGAGTGGAGGGATCATCGTCGAAAAAAGATTTTAACCAGTTAAACGAGATAGAAGATCAACGAGTTCGGTTTTGCTTGTTTGTCTTTTCGTGTTCAAATAGGACTTACAGACAAGTAGAAAGTGTACTTTAAGTAATCGTCTAGATCAAACTTTATGAAAGACTTAGAATATTGAAAACTTATTGAGGTGACAAATCGAACACAAGTATCGTGAGAGTAGAAGTGAATCTAAAAACGCAACTGGAGGTTCTTCAGAGGGAAAAAATAGGAACAAAGGTATACGTGGGTGACATAAAAGGTGTGATTACACTCTAACTAGAAAGACTTACACTTCAATCTAGTACAGTATAGAGACACCAAGGTGAGAGAGTTCTTTTCGGTTCCTGAAAAATACACGTTGTCCCGAGACGTATCCGAAGGGGAGGACTATTCGGTAGGAGTTAAGGAGGAGGATCGAGTGAGTGAGTCGTGGTAGGTCGGTGAAACTGGAGTAAGAAAAAAGTCACGTGTCTTTTACAAAACATCCAGTAGACATTGACGAAGAGATGTCAGAATGACTCGACAAGGAGTCAATATAGATACCGAAAATGATCGTTAAGATAATATTTATGACATAGAGAATAGTGAAATACTGGGAATTGGACAAAAAAAAAGGGGGAGTAAGAATCAAGAAAGATGGTGAACGGTATTACACATAAATAAACATAGACAAAATAAAGGACAAAAGGTGAATTTTCACTCACTAAGTTTTTGTCCGGAAAAGAGAAAATTTTTAAAATTAACTGGATATTAACTATAGTATAATTAAAGTCCATATTGTACTAAGTAATAAACATGTATAATACTTTATTAGCGATGTCACAGATCGATGTAAGAAATGATATGGATCAATTTTTAAAAAAAAAAAAAAATAACAGCATTATTCTTGGAAATTCTAGACGAGACCTTCGTTCCAAGTTTATGTGTTGTGTCATAACAATCGATATTAGGAGTACGTCATGAAATGTAGGATACTGAATGAATCAAATATTGATCGTCAAACATAGAAAACTGGTGGAGTGTAAAAAATAACCGTCACAAAGATAGTCACTTTCATTTCTGACCGCGTATTATCGATGAGTCATTTGTAAACTGTCGACTGACCACCTTACATTTCCGCTGGTAACACGGACTGTCTCTTACTACTAGTCCTCCTTCTGACCTATTGGATACTTTCTTTTGGTTCCTGTGGCTCCTCGGTGAGACACCGAACTTCTTCTTTTAAGTATCATGAACGTAACCTTATCACTCACTAGTGACACAGACGACACCGTTCTTACCTAAAATCCCTTTGTCTTAAATCCTTCCATCCACGGATCACTTGTCAGACTCTCTCTTAACACCGGATCCGTACATGTCATCCCATAAGGTCGTAATCGGTGTCTCACCCACCACCACTACACTGGTGACATTGGTCCTACAAAAGTTCGTAGGTCTTCCGGCAAATTGTACCCGTAGATTTCTAACGACTGCCATACATTCACCCTCCGGTGTAGTGGCATCCACTTTTCTCCCTGATCTACTCTAATAAATCTATTCTTATCTACGTACGTGTTACATCAGGTTATTTATGTAAATCCATAAACTTGTCCCGAGTCTCTTGTTGTTGTTTTTTATTTTTCTCTTCGGTTATAGTACTCCAATTCGGGTATAATATTACCATACTTGATCCTCTCTCACCACTCGGATTTCTTCGGTTATCATCATATTTTACAAAGTTTTACTTTTGCTATCAATTACCACGGTTCATAAGGTCTGTCTCTCATACATCCAACTTTTATATATCCGGATTATAAGTTTTCGTCTCTGTAATGAAACGGCTGATTCCAGGCAGATCAGTTCCGATACTAAAAAGGACACCAGTACATGCCTACACTCTCAACCTGACACTTCTTCCGACTCGCGGGTTCTTAACTACGAAAACTTGACACCACAACCTCTTCTGAGAACTCTCAGGGAACCTGACGTTCCTCTAGGTTGGTCAGGTAAGACTTCCTTTAGTCAGGACCCACAAGAAACCTTCCTTACTACGATTTCGACTTTGAGGTCATGAAACCGGTGGAGTACGTTTCTCAACTGAGTGACCTTTTCTGAGACTACGACCCTCCCTAACCTCCGTCCTCCTCTTCCCCTGCTGGCTCCTACTCTACCGACCCACCGTAGTGACTGAGCTACCTTCACTCAGACTCACTTGAGGTTCTCAACCACTACCTGTCCCTCCGGACCGTACGACGTTAAGTACCCCAGTTTTTCTCCACCTGTGCTGACTCACTGACTTGACTTGACTTGACTTATAATAGATTATATCCGATAATCTATTCGTTACACTTTAAGGTATTCCAAGTATCTTAAGTAAGTAAGTTGTCGTTGTTGCTGTACATCGTCTTGTCACAAAAACCTTACCGTGATTTAAAATAGTTTCTTCTGTCTTAATGTCACAATTATAAGATCATCAAATGTGACCGTAATTCATTAACTATCGTTTAGTGAAAAATTAAAATAAAAATTTGTACGGTAATATATTAGTAAAAGGGATCATTAAAAGTAAGTACCTCAACTAAGGTCCAAATAAACATGTATGTTTTTCATTATATACGTCCCAATAAATAACGTAATAACGACTGACATGGTGATAAAGAGTACCGTTTTATTACAACTTTATTCCATGAGTAAGTAAATGACTATCTATTTATTCTTTACTATATCGTCATTCCGAAGACACATCGACTTGACACTTACTTCTTACCCAAATACGTGACTATATTTAACTGGTGACTCTCTATGTCAACATTTATATACTACATATATTCGTATTCTTTAACAACTTGTAACAATTATGATATTACGATAATCACATTTTTTTAGTCTTTTTTTTGATTATGTACACAATAGAACTTATTCGTACGTCATAAAAGTCTTAAAATACATCCTACGACAAAAAATAGGGAGTAAATCCATGTCTTGATGAATAAACTCCATGTCCCTACCTTTGATCTGAACATATCACATGACAAAACACTTAAAATCCAAATCTTTGTTTACAATACGATATATTTCATTTGTAAATTTTTCTTCTGAAGACTTTTCCGTAAACGTGGAAAATTTTTTCACTAATCACAAGTAAAGAAAAGTAACAACTAAAATAAAAATAAACAAAATAGTCACTAGATTTTGTATATGTATCTTCCTTTGGGGTCACCCTTTACTTTCTCCTGTGAAACAGTACAAGGTCTACTAAATATCAATTAGAGACCAGTCACTGCAACTACATCCTCTTTTTTGTCAACGTTATCAATCCGAGTATTTGTAGAAACTTTATTTTATGTTTAGTGAAGGATTTCTTTTCAGTCACAGTCATTAATAATGTAGTCAAGCAAATTCAGAGACTCAGTACGGACTGAGAAACGTTGGTGTACCTGGTATCGTGCTGTCCGGAGGGACAGGTAGTGTTTGAGGGCCTCAAATGGGTTTGAGTACAGTCAACTCAGTCACCACGGTAGGTTGGTAGAGTAGGAGAGAGCAGGGAAAGTTTACTCAGTCGAGAAGCGTAATCCACCGGTTTGACATCTTCAATGTCGAAGTCGTAGTCAGGAAGGTTACTTATAAGTCCTGACTAGAGGAAATCCTACCTGACCAATCTAAAGGAACGTGAAGTTCCCTCAGAGTTCTTAGAAGAGTTTGTGGTGTCAAGTTTTTGTAGTTAAGAAGCCACGAGTGGAAAAAAGTATCAGGTTGTGAGTGTAGGTATGTACTGATGACCTTTTTGGTATCGGAACTGATCTACCTGGAAACAACCGTTTCCTTACAGAGACGAAAAATTATACGACAGATCAAGTCAGTATTTAAAGGAAGATTCCTCATTCGTAGAAAATTAAAGTACCGCCGTCAGAGTTAGACGTCACTAAAACCTCGTGGTTTTTTATTTCGGACGGCGACAAAGGTAACAAAGGGTTAGAAAAACCGTACTTCACTACCCTAGTCTACGGTACTAGAACCAAAAGACTTACAACTCGAAATTCAGTTGAAAAACTGAGAGAGTGAACGTAGTTCTCCCAGAAATCAAGAAGAAGGGAAAGACAGTATTCCTAACACAGTAGACGTATAGACTCCAATAACTATAAAAAGGACCGTTAGAACTAAGGTCGAACACGAAAGAGGTAGGGTCACAAAGAGTACCACATGAGACGTATATTCTATTTATTCGTCCCACTGTTATATGTCGGAACTACATAATTAAAAGGATCAACCTTGTTCAGACGATAAGGTACAGGTCAAGATTGATAACGAAGGACTGAACGTATGTCTAAAGAGTTCTCCGTCCAGTCCACCAGATCATAGGGGTAGAGAAAGTCTTGAAAGGTGTCAAATAACTCTAGGTGTGTCAGTTTCCGAAACCGTATCAGTTATTTCGTCTTTATCTTCAAAAAACCTTGAGAAAAAAAGGTACTAGGTCGCCTACGACCGTCAAACTAGAGACCAAGAAGACCGAAAAGTTTTGGTCGAACTTGTAGACCTTCAAGTCCAAGTGTAAGACAACTTCGACCGAACCTCTTAAAACTCGCAATGAAGAAATGATCGTACACGCTACTCACGTTTACACGTCATCAAACTCGTAAGAATCCGTAACGGAAAGAATCCCTAACCTTACTTTTGACTGGAAAAGGTCAGGACACCGGTGACGACTCAAAAGGTTTAAACGACCGTATAACTCACGTCGTAAAAGTATCGTAGTAGAAAATCCTAAACTTTATCGAGCTGACCTTAAGGTAGTGGAGGTAATCAATACAAGTATCACTACGAAAGATTCCGGGTGAACTAAAGTGTAAGGTCCTACAGAACCGAGATCCACTCACTAATGTGGTAACACTAATAGATCCAGTACTTACAGACAAAATATGTCAAGAAGACACATAAGAACGGTGGAAAAGAATTATAGAAGACTAGGACAATCCAGGTATGGTAAAGACAAGAAATAACTCGGGTAGAGACGTAAGGGAACCATAAAGATTAAAAGAACTTTTCTAGAGATCAGAAAGGGTAATATAACAAAAGGAGATAAAGAAACGTGGTTAGTTATTCCTTCCGAAAGAATTGAGAGGAACCATAAGAAACCTGGACACGTAAGTTTACTCATATAGAAAGGAAAAGAGGAAACGAAAAACGAAGAGAAGATAAGTGTCGATAAACATTCCGGAGGAATCTGTCAGTAAAACGAAAAAACGTAAAGAAAAAGAACCGCTACCAGAACTAGGGACAGAGGATATGTCACAGTACTTGGAGTAAGGTATCAAATAGTCCGTGAGACAGATAGTCTAGATCAGGGAATTTAGATAAAGAGTGAAGGTGACATATTAGTATTCCCTGAACTAAATCCAGTATGGACTTACCAGATCACCAAAAGGGATGGAAGAAGTTAAATTCAGACCTAAACCGTTATTCCTCAGGTACTATACTCGGTATCAGTCGAGGACCAGAACAAAAACGACTGACGTATCTCGAATTGGTAAAAACCGACGTTTCTTATATGAGTTAGACTAAAGCCACAAATGGTAGACCACTACAGGTACACACCTCAGAAGAGAACACAACAACCTTCTCCCACAAACGATACTGGTCACGTAAGAGAACCGTTTTGAGATAATCGGAAACGGGACGAAGTAAGGTATAAGGTTCCGGTCTAAACGGACAATGAGGTCAACAAAGAACTGAAGGATGAAAACGTAAGGTCGGGGATATTACTTTTCCTGTAGAAAAAACTCACAATCAAGATCTACCAGAACGTCCAGAAGTATCTTGGTAAATTGAAGTCGAAGAACTCGTAATGACCAACCCCGTATCTGAACCTAATGGTACTAAAACTTACCAAACGGAACCTTTGTTTGTCTCTAGTAAGAGAACAAAAACTCTATCATAACTTCATGACGTAAAGTCTAAGAAAACAACTGAGACTACCGATGAGGTAAAGAAAATTCCCTAAGAACGGGTATCATCATTTATATTCCCAGGAGACTCAATTTAAGTGGGTAAGAGCAGGTAAAATCAAGCGACTAAGAATTTTACAGTGAGAAAGGTAGAGGACAACTGGTGAAAGTGCAATGAGAGTAAGTACCTGGATTGTAAGTCACTCAACCGTGAAGTGTAGTCCACCGGTTTTATAACCTCGACTCGAAGTCGTAGTGAGGAACTTTACTTACAAATCCTAACTAAAGGAAGTCCTAAATGACCAAACTAGATGAATGTCAGGATCCCTGAGAGTTCTCAGAAGAGAATGTGGCATCAAGTTTTCGTAGTTAAGAAGACGTAGTCGGTAGAAGTACCGGGTTGTGAGTGTATGTATGTACTGACGACTTTTTTTGGTATCGAAACTTATACGTCTGGAAACAACCGGCTCATTACAGAGACGAAAAATTATGTGGCAGATCCAAACAGTATCGAAAAGAAGGTTCCTCGTTCGTAGAAAATTAGAGTACCGATGTCAGTATAGACGTCACTTAAACCTCGGGTTCTTTATCAGACAATAATCAAAGTTAAAAAAGGGGGTAAATAAACGGTACTTCACAACCCTGATCCACGACATCAGAATCAAGTAATAACAAAAATTATTACTCAAAATTTGTTCGAAAAGGTGAGACAAGAAATTGGAAGTAGTTCTCCGAGAAAATCAAGGAGAAATGAAAGACGGTAATCCCACAACAGTAGACGTATAGACTCTTTTAGAACTAAGGTTCTTTAGAAATAAGGTTGGACACGAAGTAGGTTGGACCTTAAAACTTACTACATAAGACGTAAAGTCAATTTTTTTTCTCCCACTGTCATATATCGGAACTGTGTGAGGAAAGGGTCAAATCTTGGTCGGACAACACAACAAAGTACAGACCAAGGTACACAACAAGGTACAACGAAGAACTGGACGTACGTCTAAAGAGTTTTCCATCCATTCAACCAGACAATCGGTATAGAGAACTTCTTAAAAGGTATCAAACGACAATAGGTGTGTCAGTCTCCGAAATCACATCAGCTACTAAGTCTTCATCTACAAAGAGACCTTGAGTGAACGAAAAAGATCCTCGGTTGCCTACAACCGTTAAACTAGAGACAAAGAAGACGGAAAAGATTTATATCGAACATGTAGCCCTTCAAGAAGCAAGTGTACGACAACTTCGGTTCTAACTTCCTAAAACTCGATTGTACACTTCACTTACTTCACTCGTGTTAACATGTAATCAAACTTGTAAGAAACCGTAACGGGAGGAAACCCTAACCTTACTTTTGACTGGAAAAGGTCAGGACATCGGTGACGACTCAAAAGGTTCAAACGACCATATAACTCACTTCGTGAAACTGTCGTAGTAGGAAATCCCGTACTTTATCGAGTCGACCTTAAGGTAGTAGAGGTGATCGGAACAAATATTATTACGAAGTATTCCAGGTGAACTAAAGTGTGAGGTCCGATAGACCGAGATCCACTCACTAGTATGGTAGTACCAATAGTCCCAGTAATTCTGAAAAAAACATGTCAAAGGGACACATAAGAACAGTCGAGAAGAATTATAGAAGACAAATATAATCCAATTATCACAAAGACAGGAAATAACACGGGAAGAAACGTACTTTATAAGGGAACCACGGACAGTAAAAGAACCTGTAGAGGTCAGAAAGAATAAGATAACAAAAGGAGATAAAGAAACGTAACAAGTGGTACTATATACCCTTAATTGTCAACCAGTTGAGAAGTGTCTCACCAACATTCTTTTGGATTCAAAACCAAAACTCGACGATCCACATCTCCACCAGTTAATCCTCTTCCTTGGTTTCACTTTTATTCTTGGTTCTGAAATAAGTAAATGATGTTGGAACATCCGTCCTTCCGTTTTGTCCTCCGTCCTTACAACGTAAAAGGGGACCTAACCATAGTCCGTCACAGTCGGACTACTGTGTCGTGTTCACCGCATTAGGAGAGTGTCGGTTCCTCGGAACTTACTTTCAGAGGACTGCAAAATCCATGGGTCCCTCGAACCACCAATCTCGCTCCCTTCCCCATCCTCATCTTTTCATGACTCACCTCTTAATAGAATCAGTTTGAGACGTGGGGACTTTCCTCAACAGTCGTCCTTGAGGACTTTTCACGAAGTGGGATTTGAACGTAGGGGAAGTGACCCTCCGGAGACTGACTCCCGTGAATCCGGTCCTTATCTCCGTCCGGACCTCGTACCGACCGTCCCTCCCTCCTTGAGACTTCCCTGGTCACCCGGACACAAATGTAGAGAGAGGTCTTTTGACTGTGTGACCGACACGTGAGTCACACCACGTGCCTCCCGGTGACAGAGGACACTCTGAACCGTCCATTTCGGTACACGAGTGGACACCAGTCCTAGTTTTCTAGTGTGTGTCTTGAACCCGGACCTCGGTCTGAAAAATTATTCGATACACTTACACAAAGATTTCGATATTTCATAAGAAATATAAATTCTGTATGTATAATAATTACGAAAAATAATTAATCTGAAGGGCCCACCGAGTCTGCCATTTCGCAGACAGATTTTACGTCCTCTGGGCCCAAGCTAGGGATCCAACCCTACTAGAGGACCTCTTCCTTTACCGTTAGGTGAGATCATGACAACGGACCTTTTAGGGTATCTGTCTCCTCAGACCATCCGATGTCAGGTACCCCAGCGTTTCTCGGCTTGTGCTGACTCACTAAAGTGAAAGTGAAAATTATAATTACGTTAATTTTCATACTCCCGTGTTCGTCATAACGGAATATGTCTCTTTTATTAAGATATCTTATAAATTTAAATTCTGTTTACAGTGCAATGAGATGGGAACGAGATTAGGGAACAACATCAACTGATGACCCTTCTTTAACAATTATACTATTAAATTTTATAAAACTCTTTCTTATTAATATGACTAATTTTACGTTTCTTTTGAAAAGGAACAACCCTTGTTACCTATAACCCAACACTTTTATACTAAATTCTAGGTTCATAGGACTCTTTAAACTTCACTGAGGTACTCGTCCAACATGTATTACTATAACATGTTTATATAATTGTAAAATCTATAAAGACTATCTTAAACCAAATCTAACTAAAATAAAAATCACATAATACCTACAGACTCAGATCAACCTTTATCACAAACCGGAGGAATATGTGTTGTCTACGTGATAAACGTATTGATTCTACAATATACACCCGAACAAAAAACCGACGGAGATCTAAATACTGTGGTTTAATACAAAACACGTATGACTTCTTTTAGACTACTCCGTTACCTACAGTCACCTTTCTTCTCAATTAAATCAAGGAGAATGTTTATCATCCCCGAAGGGACCACTGAGTCTGCCATTTCGCATACGGACGTTACGTCCTCTGGACCCAAGGTAGGGACGTAGTCCTTCTAGGGGACCTCTTCCGTTACCGTTGGATGAGGTCATGAGAACGGACCTTTTAGGATACCTACCTCCTCGGACCATCCGATGTCAGGTACCCTAGTCTTTGTCAACCTGTGTTGACTTGTTGAAGTAAAGTATTTATAATTTATTAAAATTTCAGTGAGACTATATTAAAACCCATACACTTAATTAACGAAGTAAGTACCTACATATATAGAATGTATCTTCCAAAAATTTCAATTTTTTACCGATATTACAAATCTTTATTAGACATAGAAATAAAGATTAACATAACGAACTTATTATATAAACTTGAGAAATCATTGATACATAATAAAAAGTGATTCTAAAACCTAAAATAGACGGTTGAGATGTTAATATATAGTCAAATTTATTAAATTCGTATTACTGTAAATTTAGAAAAATCTTACACATTATTAGTATATAAATCTATACTTTTACGAAAGTCTCCTATTTTCAATTTTTTGTTGAAGAACAAATTTTATACTATGACTAAGTAAAAAGAATACTGAAGTAGAGTAAATTAAGACTATGTAGTCAATCTTTGGACATTGTAACACTTTATTCGTAATCGAATAAATCGAGTTCATAGGAATCCAAGTTTAGACGAGAGATAATATATCGATTTGTCTCTGTTTAATTACTCGAGTCAAAGGAGTCACCGTAAATATACCCATTATTTTGATAGTGTGTGATTACAACTTTGTATAATTTCATATATTAGTACATCCATATGTCTCCATAAATACACGCTAATATATGTGTGTGCATTTTGTAAAAATTATAACATACACTGATATCTGTACATAAACACATAAGAATAAACATATAAGTCATCGACTCTATATATTTAATAGATGGGAAGTTTATCAAATATTAGACTACTACCTCTATCCCTTTTCATTAATATATCTTTACATCCCATGGTACCTCGACTCTCATCTCCGTCGGACTCGACTCACTTCCTATATAAACCCTTTTTTTTTTTTTTTTGTCCTAACTTATACCAATCCGAAAGATCTTTGTTCACTCTTTAATTTTTATTTTACTTTTTATTTTAAATTCCTTTTTTTCTTGTACCAGTAAGTACATCCTTCGTATTTCTCTCTGTGTTTTCTTATTTTATTTCAACAAATTCTTTTGTGAAAAATTAATAACTACTACGAATTCGTTCTTCCCTTATCCATTCTACTCTCACATTTACTCACCGTCTAAAACACATAATACCTTCTTTGAAACCTGAAATAAACCACTGTGTCATATAATTAGATTGTTAATTTATTAAGGAATTTTCTAGGTAGACTGTCTGATCACCTATTACCTAACCAATCCAATTCAAACTTTATCCTTCTACTCCATCCACTAATGACCGTAAAAACAAAAACAAAAAAAATGGTACCTGTCCCACCTTAAGACTTGTTTCATATTTTATATCTATCTTTTTTTTATCTTTCGTAGTCATTCGGTCAAGTCAACGAGTCAGTACAGACTGAGAACGCTGGGGTACCTGATCTTATGGTCTGAAGGGACAGGTAGTGGTTGTGGGTCTCGAACGAGTTTGAGTACAGGTAACTCAACCACTACGGTAGGTAGAGTAAGAGACAGTTGGGGAAGAGGAAGACGGAAGTCAGAAAGAGTCGTAGTCCCAGAAAAGATTACTCAGTCAACAAACGTAGTCCACCGGTTTCATAACCTCAAAGTCGAAATTGTAGTCAGGAAGGTTACTTATAAGTCCTGACTAAAGGAAATCCTACTTGACAAACCTAGATGAACGTCAGGTTCCCTGAGAGTTCTCAGAAGAGGTTGTGGTATCAAGTTTTCGTAGTTAAGAAACCGTGAGTCGAAAGAAATATCAGGTTGAGAGTGTAAGTGTACACTGATAACTTTTTTTGGTATCGAACCTGATCGATCTGTAAACAACAGTTTCATTACAGAGACGAAAAATTATATGACAGATACAAACAGTATCGAAAAGAAGGTTCCTCGTTCGTATAAAATTAAAGTACCGACGTCAGTGGTAGACGTCACTAAAACTTCGGGTTCTTTTATTTTAAACGGTGATAAAGGTAACAAAGGGGTAGACGGTACTACACTACCCTGGTCTACCATACTAGAATCAAAAGACTTACAACTCAAAATTCGGTTGAATATTTGAGAGGAGAAAGTGAAAGTAATTGTCCAAGAAATCAAGAAACGAAAGACGGTATTCCGACCGTAGTAGACACGTAGACTCCAATAACTACAAAGAACGCCGATAAAACTAAGGTCGAACACGAAGTAGGTCGGACCGTAAAACGTACTACATGAAACGTATATTCAATTTATTCGTCCCACTGTTTTATGTTGGAACTACATGAGGAAAGGGCTAAACCTTGGTCAGACAACAAGGTACAGACCAAGATTGATAACGAAGAACTGGACGTATGTCTAAAGAGTCTTCCGTCCCAGTCCACCAGACCATAAGGGTAGAGAACTTCTTAAGAGGTATCAAACAACACTAGATTTGTCAGTTATTTAAGAATTTTATAATATTTTACGTATAAAATTATAAAAAATTTTAGGGTGTAAGAAAATTAAAACAATCTGTAAAGTTTCATCTATACTGGTTTATTTGACTTCCTTAGAGTCAAAATCTTCATATCACATGTCTAGCTGTCGCTCTACCTAGACCCATGTGTACGTGTATACGTCATAAGTAAACATATACAGACATAGTTAAAGTTAGACCTCATCTGACTTGTACGTACGATCTTGTGTTCGAGTACGAGTGTCAACTCGGACGTCATGTCTTTTTATCACCTTTATCCCTTTAAATGTAGTCTCAATAAGTCAGTAAAGTCCAGTTTCTGTGTAAAATAAGTTTCAATAACAACCTCCTATTTATATCGAAGTTTAAAATACAAAACTTTTCAAGGTTCCGTGAAAATTAAGGTTCAACGTATTCGACGAAAGTCCTCTTTTATCTTGAATCAATGTATTCTGTCTTTCGTGTAATTCCAAAACTAGAACCACACCCCTCGTTTCCAAATCGAGATCCACTTTTTGTGTAGGTCAATTGACATGGAAGTCTCTATAAATTTTTTTATTCATGTCAAATACTCGGTAGTAACAGGGGTTTCATTGGTACAAAGGGACTGAGGACACTAGTAAATTTTTATAAACAGTAAGACACTACAGATATATATAAATTTCGAAACACTAAGATTCCCCATTTTTCAAAGACATAATTTTATAAAATCACCTCTTTTCAGAAACAACAAACTAATTTACGTTTTTTTACGTCGTCTCTACAAACACTAAATACCATCTCATGATTCGGTCTAAATGTAAAAATAAGTAGATTTTTAAATAATTTTGTAAAGTTTCTGTATGTTCTTTTTTATGATTCTCTTATGGTACCTCCAGATCATCAATCCTGAGTCACGAAGGTGACGTCCCCTGTGTCAAACTAGGAACCAGTCTTTTGATTCTAGGGTGTACGGAATGACACCCCGGTTTTTCTTTTTTCCATTATTTTTTAATTTTTTATTCTCACTTATTTCTTGTAATTTTTCCTTTTTTTATATAAATTTTTCCATAGGTATTTGAGTAAGGAATCTATATCGGTCAAAGTTTGATACAGTATAAACAAAATATACAAAATTAATAATTTCCTTTTTTATCTGTCGATCTACTTCCTCTAATTCTCCATGTTTGAAGGTCAATGTTTTATGTACACAGGACCTATAATTCACATGTTACACATTATGTTTACATGTCACACCTTATATTAGTTGTTATGACATTATTGAAACATATTATTTTCTACCATTGATCTGAATGGAACAACTAGTAAACTACTATATGTCTTTATATAGTAAAGTAACATATGGTTCTTTATTGTTTTACAGAATCCAGTTAATATCTAGTCTTTGTTTATTTGATAAGTATCTCTAGTCGAAACACTCATGGTCTCCTTCTCCCTTCTCTCCTATCTTACGTCGCTATTCCATGTTTGAATGTCAATATTCTTTGATCATGCTCCCCACATTGTTTGTTGGACTATTTCTATTAATTGTTACGAGATACAATATATAGCGTCTTCCTTGACCGTTGGGTGAGGTCATAAGAACGGACCTCTTTGAGTCTCTGCCTCCTCGGACCACCCGACGGCAGATACCCCAGCGTGTCTCAGCCTGTACTGACTTCGCTGAATCGTCGTACAATATATATCTGTGTTTACCACAATATATATAGTCAAGTCAAGTCAGTGCAGGTTGAGAAACACTTGGGTACCTGACGTCGTGCGGACCGGAGGGACAGGTAATGGTTGAGGGGCTCAAATAGGTTTGAACAGAGGTAATTCAGCCACTACGGTAGGTTGGTAAAGTAGGAGACAGAAGGGGAAGAGGAGGACGGAAGTCAGAAAGGGTCGTAGTCCCGAAAAGGTCACTCAGTCGAGATGCGTAGTCCACCGGTCTCATAACCTCAAAGTCGAAGTTGTAGTGAGGAAGGTTACTTGTGAGTCCTGACTAGAAGAAATCCTACCTGATCAACCTAGAGGAACGTCAGGTTCCCTGAGAGTTCTCAGAAGAGGTTACGGTGTCAAGTTTTCGTAGTTAAGAAACCACGAGTCCAAAGAAATATCAGGTTGAGAGTGTAGGTATGTACTGATGACCTTTGTGGTATCGGAACTGATCTACCTGGAAACAACTGTTTCCTTACAGAGACGAAAAATTATACGACAGATCAAACCAGTATTGAAAGGAAGGTTCCTCATTCGTAGAAAATTAAAGTACCGACGTTAGTGGTAGACGTCACTAAAACCTCGGGTTTTTATATTTCAGTCGACGACAAAGGTAACAAAGGGGTAGATAAAGGGTACTTCACTACTCTTGCCTACGGTACTACAATCAAAAGACTTACAACTCAAAATTCGGTAGAAAAAATGAAAGGAGAAAGTACCAGTAGTTCTCCGAGAAATCAAGAAGTGAAAGACGTTATTCCTACCACAGTAGACGTGTGTGTATATATATATATATATATATATATGTATGTATATATATATATATGTATGTATATATATATATATATATATATATATATATATATATCACTAACGTCGGTACTTTAATTTTCTACGATTGAGGAACCTACTTTACAATACTGGTTGGATCTGTCGTATAATTTTTCGTCTCTGTAAGGAAACGGTCCTTTCCAGGTAGATCAGTTCCGATACTAAAAAGGTCATCAGTACATATCTACACTCTCAACCTGATATTTCCTTCGACTCACGACTTCTTAATTACGAAAACTTGACACCATAACCTCTTCTGAGAACTCTCAGGGAACCTGACGTTCCTCTAGGTTGATCAGGTCAGGCAAAGTTTCCTTTAGTCAGGACTCACAAGTAGTCTTCCTGACTACAACTTCCATTTTGAGGTTATGTAACCGGTGGACTACACTTCTCGACTGAGTAAACTTTCCTGGGACTACGACCCTTTCTAACTTCCTTCCTTCCTTCTATTCCCCTGTTGTCTCCTACTCTACCAACCTAACGTAGTGGCTGAGTTACCTCTGTTCAAATCCATTTGAGCCCCTCAACCACTACCTGTCCCTCCGGACCGCACGACGTCAGGTACACCAGCGTTTCTCAGTCTGTGTTGACTCACTGACTTGACTTGACTACAATATACACTTATGACAATTCTCATTTAGGATTCTCCAGAAGAGTGTTCCCTCTAAAAAAAAAAAAATTAAAAGTCAGATAGATACTTACAAGTGATAACACCATTTGTAAGGTACTAAGTACACTTAGTTTCGTATTAGTACATGTGGAGTTTGAATACGTCAATATACACTTAGTATAGAGTTATTTTACCCTCCCTTTTGTTTCAATTTTTTTTTTTTTTGTATGTGTCTCTTTCACTTTCGTGAGACAGGGAGAAATGAGAAAGGAACGAGAAAGGATAAAAGTAGTCTGAATAAAATATTGAAAAAGTAAAGAACTAAACTTTTGTCTAACAAAACGTTATAAAAATTTACAGAAATGATTTGAAGTTCTAAAGTATAGTCGTGAGTCTTCTGAACTATGTCGAAAAAGTACTAATAATAATGAAACGTACAAAGTGAATTTCGGGAAATGTCTGATACTAGTATCAGTATATAAATATTACGGTCATCTGTAAATATAATAGAAAGTTAGTATTAAAATAACATATATCTTATGGTCCTCTTTCAAAATTCTTTGGTTTTAAGACGTAGAGATAAAGACGTACAACTCATTTGGGCATTTTAGTCGTGTGTCTATTTCTCTTGTAATCGTGTGGGAACTTCCAGGGAACACAAAGAGGAAGGTCGGTAACAAGGGAGACCATATTGATGATAAGATTAAGGATTATTAAAAGGAGTAACAAATTAAAAACTATTTTTCCTTAATATATTAGACATAGGGAATTACTGACCGAAGGACGGACATTACGACACGTAAACTATGGATAGGTGAAACAACACAACCTATCTAAAATGAGTCAACGACATATAATTCAACATACTTATATGAAGTCAATATGTACTTCTTGGTCTTTTATTCTTACAGTAAAATCGTTTCATTACGACATCTACATGCCCATCATTTTGAATGAAAAGAGAACCCAATAAGATCTAAGAAGGAGTCTTCGTTAAAAATAAAATCTATACTGAACAATTTTGGTTCTGGTAATCCATAACTTTAAAACTAACACACCAGATATATTCAATTTATCATGTCATCTTTCTTTATTTTCATCGACGATCTTAATCCATGTAACTCTCATACTTCATCACTTTCAGACCGGATTATCTCTCTCCTCCCGTCTTTTTGACATACCCTGTTTTGTTTCAAGACCGTAAATTACTATAAAGTCATGGAAAAACTTAGAGAGTAGGAAACCACAACGATCTGACCACTCAATAAATGAGAGAAAAGAAATCCGATCAGTTTCAGGTAATACTTCTATGTAAGTAACATTCGAACAATACTTTAGTCATAGTAAAAATTAAAATATATTCTCTACTTATTGTTCAATTTCTGTGATTCTTAACCATAAAAGAACTTCTCACTCTGTCTCTCCTTCTTATCTCGTCCCTTTACTCTAACTCCCTTCTTTTCCTGTAAGGACCGTCCTTTTACCGATTCGTTTCCGTGTCCCCACTCTTACTCTTACTCAGTCACTTCACCTCCCTCTACTTCACAGTCAGAAAGGTGCCTTCTGGAAGTCACAATTCGATTCATCAAACGTCTGAAAAGTAATACACGTCACTCTTCAGACGTATACAGTCGACTACACACTATTTAACATAAAGTTCTTCTATTTAGAAACGAAAAAAAAAAAAAAAAAAGTCTGATGAATAAAAACAGAAGACCAGGGGGGAGGGTAAAAAACAATTATTGGATAACAAATGTGGTTTTCAAATACTGACAGAGTAGTCTAGGTCGGTTTGTATTAATACAGTCAAAATGACGAATAAAGGTGGAAAAATTATAGTGACGAGATCAAGTACGGGAGGAATAGAGGAAGATTCTGCTAACGACATCCAAAGGACAAAAGGGACGAAAGTAAGAATTACGGTGAGGAGGTAAAATAGACGAGAAGTTTTACGAGAGATATATTATCTTTTACTTTTAGACTCGTATAGAAGGAGAACAAATTCACCGAGAAGTAGGAGACACCCTATTACGGTTCTGGTTTATTGCATCCCACGGTTTATCCCGAGGAAATATTCTGGACTAAATATCGAAGGAAAAAATGTAACGGACGAATGAAAACCGAAAGTATTACGATTACACAATAGAGAACACGTGAGGTTCCTGACAATTGAGAAGAAATTCGTCATTATGAATGTATTTATTTATTATTTATTTAAACTCATCTTATGGGAAAGGTAGAAAAACGGACCTACTATGAATTTTGAGTCACCCTTCAACTTCGTACATCATTTTTGAAGTTTGACATGTCCTTTTGAGTCCCCTTTTTTTTAGTACAAAATTATGATAATGGATCGTTATTCGACCTTTTCCGTTACCGTGGGGTGAGGTCATGAGAACGGACCTTTTAGGGTACCGACCTACTCGGACTACCCGGTCTCAGGTACCCCAGCGATTCTCAGTCTGTGCTGACTCGTTGAAGTGCTGAAGTGTAAGTACATAACCTCTTCCTTTACCGTTAGATGAGGTCAGAAGAACGGACCTCTTAGGGTCCCTGCCCCCTCGGAGCACCCGACGACAGACACCCCAACGTGTCTCAGTCTGTCCTGACTTTACTGAATCGTCGTCGTATGTATAGATTTATTAACAGTCACCTGTGTATTAAAATGAAGACGTATTTCATCTTCATACGAAGATATGTGTGATCTTTCTACTCACAGAAAGTCCTAATCACGATGATTCTTATAGAAGTTGTACTTATAACTACGTGTACACTTACATACAGGTGGAACTTCGCTTTTATGATGTGTCAAAACAAACGTTTACAAAACAACATCAACAAGTCAACGAGTCACTACAGGTTGAGAAACGTTGGGGCACCTGACGTAGTGAGACCGAAGGGACAGGAAGTCATAGAGGGTATCAAACAAGTTTGAGCACAGGTAACTCAACTACTGTGGTAGGTCGGTAGAGTAGGACACAGTAGGGGAAGAGGAGGATAGGAGTAAGAAAGGGTCGTAGTCCCAGAAAAGGTTACTCAGTCTAGAAACGTAGTCTACCGGTTTCATAACTTCGAAGTCGTAGTTAGTAGGGTTACTCATAAGTCCCAACTAAAGGAAATCCTAACTGACCAAACTGGAGGAACGACAGGCTCCCTGACAGTTCTCAAAAGAGGTTTTGGACAAACTTTCGTAGTTAAGAAGTCACGAGTGGGAAGAAATACCAAGTTGAGAGTGTAGGCATGTACTGATGACTTTTTGGTGTCGAAACTTATATTCCTCGAAACAACCGTTCCACTACAGAGACGAAAAATTATACAACAGATCCAAACAGTGTCGAAAAGAAGGTTCCTTGTTCACAGAAAATTGCAGTACTGACGTCTGTACCAGGTATCACTAAAACCTCGAGTTCTTTTATTTTAGACAGTGAGAAAGGTAAAAAAGGGGTAGAGAAACGGTACTTCACAACCCTTGTCTACCGTACTAGAATCTAAAGACTTACAACTCAAAAAAAAAAAAAAAAATTAAAATTATAGAAATTAAGAATGTACGCAAGGGTTTGTACTTGGGGGGAGGGTGGAGGGAGGGGTATTGTAGAGAAACCCAGTAGGGGTACGTGGTCGGGGTTCGTACGACATAGGACGCAGTCTGTATCTGACCGCTAAGTTAAGAATGTACTATCATATGTACTATCTTACGGTAAGAGGGTTTAGTAGGGTGGGAGAGGGAGAGGGAGACTCAGGTTTTCAGGCAATATGTGTAGACACAGAAAAAAGGACAGAAATTCGGTCGGAAAAGTGAGAAGAGAAAGTGAACGTATATGCAATTTGTTCGTCCCACTGTTATCTTTCTGAACTACATGAGGAAAGGGTTAAACCTTGGTCAGGTAACAAGGTACAGGTCAAGACTGACAACGAAGAACTGGACGTATGTCCAAAAGGCCCTCCGTCCTTTCCACCAGACAATAAGAGTAGAGAAATTTGTAAAAACTGTCAAACAACACTTGGTGTGTCAGTTTCCCAAATCACCTCAGTTACTTCGTTAACTTCCTAAAACTCGTAAAGAAACGATCGTACACTTTACTCACGTTAACACACCGTCAAACTCCTAAGAAACCGTAACGGAAAGAAACCCTAACCTTATTTTTGACTAGAAAAGATCAGGACACCGGTGACGACTCAAAAGGGTTAAACGACCGTATAACTCACATCGTACAATTGTCGTAGTAGAAAATCCTAAACTTTATTGAGTCGACCTTAAGATAGTGGAGGTGGTCGAAACAAGTAGTATTACGACGATTCCGGGTGAACTGAAACGTGAGGTAACACAGACTGAGATCCACTGACTGGTGTGGTGACACCAATAGACCCAGTAATTCTGGAAAAAAAAAATGTCAAGAAGACACATAAGAACGGTGGAGAAGAATTAGAGAAGACGAAGACAATCCAGGAACGACAATGACAGGAAAAGATACAGGTAGAAACGTACTTTATAGGGGGACCATAGAGATTAAAAGAACTTCTCTAGAGACGAAAAAGGGTAAGATAACAAAAGAAATGAAAGAAACGTGACAAGAGAATTCTTCCGAAAAAAAAAAAAAAAATTAGAGAGGAACGATAAGAAACCTTGAGATGTAAGTCCATCCATATAGAAAGGAAAAGAAGAAACGAACGTGAAGAGAAGAAAAGAGTCGATAAACATTCTGGAGTATTGTGTTGGTAAAACGGAACAACGTAAAGAAAAAGAACACCTACCAAAACCAGTGACGGAGGACATAACAGTATTTAGAGACAGGTATCAAGAAGTCCGAGAGACAGATAGTATAGATTAGGGAACTTAGATACACAGTGAAGGTGACATATTAGTACTCCCTAAACTAACTCCAGTATGGACTTACAGATCACCAAAGGGACAAAGTATGTCAGGATAACGTTTACAAACCAGACTCAATTAATAATGATTGACCAAAAGATTTCCTACACACAGTCAAATAGGAAAGTAGAAGAGTAGTTTTACATCACAACAGACATAAAAGTAAAATTGGTGAGATTATACGATATCACTACGTCTCTAAATTTAAAGATAAAGGTACTATAATCCCTTAAATTTTTATAGAACTGTATAAATGGACGGTAAACTACTATGAAGTAATGCTTCACGGATGGGTTAAGAATGAGTAAAAAAAGAAAAAAACACACATATTTATAAATACATATATATATAGAGGACATATGTCAGAAGAAAAACTATATATGTATAAATTTTATAACAGAGAGTGACACACTAAATGGAAAAGTAACAGAATACCAAAGAAAAACTTATTGTTCGAATATTAGAATAGTTTAAATAGTTATATAAAGGAAATACTAATCGTGAAAACACAGGATAAAATATTTTAGAAACGAATGTTATTCTCTTTATTAAATAACAAATTTATTAAATGAAAGGATCAAATTATATGTTAAACAATTCTTAATTACAAACACACAATTTAATTATAAATTAAATAGGTATACATATTAATCGACTGGGTTCGTTTTCTTAACGTTTCTGGTAGACGAGTGACGTGACTTTACACAAATCGATTGACACGTATCTCAAGCCAAAACTCTAAAAAGACAAGATAAGATCAGACGATGGAACCGTAGAAATGGTGGAAGAAAATCAAAGATGTCCAAAAAACTCCCAAAAAGAAAATCATCGAGAAGTATTGACTATCTTCTTTAGTACGTAGTAATACGATAAAGTTCTGACTGAAACTGTAAAAACTTGAAAAAGTAAAAATATATTTAAAAATGGTAAAAAAATTAGTCTCTTTCCTGTACGTGACAACCACAAAACCGTCCCTTACGTATATTGTCATAACTGTAGAAATTTTACACTTTTCAAGGGTGGTCTTTATACCACATAGGAAGGTGAATGAACCAGAAGACAAGTGATAACAGTTTTACAAGGAAATCCCACTATGTAAGTGACTACTACTATTATATAAAAAATTTACGACAGTCGTACTGAAACTATACTTACGGTCACTTTTTAAAACAAACGTCATATTAGAGATAAAGAGGATCTTAAAATCTCACAATTATGGATACTATACTGTAAATAGAGATAATTAGATCACCATTTAATTTACCCTTTACTTTATTTAAACTACTATAGTGGTCTATAAGAGTTATCACTTGACAAAACAGAAGGATCTGGAACTGTAAGATATAAGTTCGGTTTATATTAAAATTTTTAACTTTACTATTTATAATACTTTATGATGATTTTGTCAGGGTACTAGTATCACTTTCATTTACTGTATGTCTGATTTTTTCGTTATCTTTTCTAATTACTTTGATCCTCGACAAAGAAACTTTTCTATCTGTTTTACCTTTTTGGAAATCAGTATGAGTAGTTCTTTTTCTCTCTCTTTTGGGTTGATTTATTTTAGTTTTTACTTTCTCCTTTTAAATGTTGACTGTGACGTCTTTATGTTTCCTAGTATATTCTAATGATCTTTAATAATATACGTTTGTTTAATATATTGGATTTTCTTTTCTCTATTTAAGGACCTTCGTATTAAAAGATTGTACCTAAGTCCTTCTCTTTTAACCTGTTCCGACTAGTAATCATTACTTTAACTTAGTCATTATTTTAAAAGGGTTGTTTGTGTTCAGGTCCTGTAGTGTCTTAAAAGTGTCCCTTTAAGATCGTTTATAAATTTCTTCTTAAATTTGGATAAGTAAAATTTGACAAGATTTTTAAATTTTTAACTTCTTCTTTATTTGTGAAGGTATGAGGTAAGGTCCTTCGGTAGTAATGGGACTATCGTTTTGGTCTACGTTTGACACTTTATTATTTTAATGTCCGGTCATTGGTGTTATTTCTATTTACGTTTTTAAGACTTGGGTTGATCTTTTAACTCAAGTTGTTACGTAATTTTACTAATATTAGTTCTCCCTAAATAAGGTCCCTATGTACCTACCACTTCATAGGTTTTTAATTTGACATACCATGTGATTAAATCTTTTATGTGTTTTTAGTGTACTAGTAAAGTTATCTACACCGTTTTCGTAAACCGTTTCAAATTATAGGTAAATACTATTTCGAGAGTTGTTTTCACTCATATCTCCCTTGTATGGAGTTGTATTATTTCTGACATATATTGTTCGGGCGTCGATTGTATCAGTGTCACAACTTTTCGATTTTATAAAAGACGATTCTAGTCTTCTGTTCATATAGGTGACAACAGAGATAATAAGTTATACCATAACCTTCAGGACCAGTGTCGTTAGTCTGTTCTTTTTTCTACCTGTCGTCTCGCCTCGAACACCCCAATCCCACTTTATCCATTTCCCCTAATTCTCCACGTTTTACGATCAATATTCGTTCAGTCCCAACTACATTACATATCGCATGTCTTACATCAATGATGAATTATTGTAACATATCACTGTCTAGTAAAGATCTGAATACCACTTGTCACATATCATTAATTTACTTTAGTGATACAACCTGTGACTTTGATTTGCTATTCAGTTTATATAAAGTTGACTTTTTTTAGGGCATAATACTTCCAGACTCCTTAGACACAGTCGAGAAATCTTTACGATCTGGACGTCCCTACGTGTAGTTGTGTACACCTACACCTTCTTTTAAGTCACTGTCTCGTAAAAAGAAGTCCGGTTTCGTCTGGTGATTGGTATTTGTATACAATAGTCTTCAATTGTGGACACAAACAGAGTCTGGATCTGAAAGGTCTACTATACTAAAGAACTTCGTAAACACTTTCTACATTACCTGAATTCATCACCGTCGACGTGTCGCGACCTCTCTGACACTCCTCTATGGGGTGTAGGTTCCTGTCTCTTCGGGGTCGTTCTGACATCCGTGACCTCACCGTCGACACGTCGTGACCTCACTGAAACTCTTCTATGGGTCGTAGGTTGCCATTTCCTCTTCGGGGTTGTTCTACCATCCTCCCCGTTTTAACGCAAATTTTAGTGTGGAGTATGGTCGGTCTCTACGAGTCTCCCGAGTTTGTTTGGAACACACGTGGTCTTGGATCTCTGTGGTGTCTCTGACTCTGTCTTGACACAAACTCACAGAGTACACCTCCATTTCCAGTTGTCACCTGACAACGACCCCATCCCCGAGACCCTCGTCGTCTGGACCCATACCGTATTCGGGAGAACCTCCTCCAGTGGTAATTGGGATGGTGTCTTGTCGGTCTTGAATGTGTCCTGACCCCTTTGTCTAAGAACCTCCCGTGTGTGTGTGTGTGTGTGTGTGTTTTGGAACTCACGTGGTCCTGGGTCCTCTTTCCTCGTCACTGGGGTGTTCTCTGACTGGGTCTGAACGGATACACACAGGTCCTCAGGGACCACCTCCTTTCCAAGTCGCCACCCGACGACGTCCCAGCCCCCGTGACTCACATCGTCACGAACGTATCCTGGAAAACTTCCAGGTAGAAGTAATGGAGGTGGTATCAAACCGTGGTCCATTTATTGTCCCTCTCTTGTGTCGGGCTGGACAGTTGTATTTTAACCTATTTCTAAATGACTCGTACCGGGGTGGGTAGTCTTGTACTGGGTCAAAGGGGGACTCAGTCAGAGAGGGTAGTCCTTCGAAGGTATTCGGAGAATAGGAAGAGGTAGTCTCCCGTCTGTCTGACTTTTGGTGTTAGTGTCTTTTGATTGGTTAGACTAGTGTACCTGGTGTCAGAAGAGATTGAGTCACTTTGATTCTCGGTACGGTGCATCCCGGTGGGTTCTGTCTACCCAACCACCTCTCAAGACCGTTTTACACCAGGTGACCTCTTCCTTTACCGTTTGGTGAAGTCAAAAGAACGGAACTCTTGGGATAATTGTTATACTTTTCCGTCTTTCAATCCTGTAACTTTCTACTTGAGGGGTCCAGTCATCCATGGGTTATACGATTACCTCTAGTCACCTCTTTATTGAGGTCTTTCTTACTTCTCTGTCTCGGTTTCCTTTTTGTTATGGGTCAACACCTACACTGACCATTACCTTTATTTGAGGTTACGACATTTCTCGTTATAACGTATCCTTGACCTTTATAATCCAGGTACTTAGTTCCATTGAACCTTCACCAGTTTGTCATCTACCGTTATCACTTGTAACTGTAAAATCCTTAGTCGTTTGATTTCACCTGACCTTACCCACTTAAATTGAGTCTACTGTTAGTATAGATGATGGCAACCGTTCTTAAGGAATCTTCTTTACCTCATGGGTAGTATCAGTTGTTTGTTTAGTTTTTTACGTCGTGAACCTACGTCAGAGTTTTTGCTGTCTTACTAGAAATAAGTAAAGGTTCCGTTTGGCAAGTAATAGTACTATTAGGTTCAGATACGGGGTTGGTTATTACGACTTTTTCTACTTCAACTTACCAAGATACTTCTGGATGTTCTGGAAAATCTTGATTGTGGGTTTTTTCAAAGTAATATTCCCTGACCTTACGTTTTCATCCTTCCGTTCTTTATGGACCTCATTGTCCTTTTAAACCGGAACCTCATGTTTTACTTCGTCCCGTTGCTGATTATCTCCAAACGGTTCTTTTACGTGACCAGTATCGTTTGTGGGAGAAAGTGGTTGTGTTCTCTTCTGAGATGTGTACTTGTAGTGGTCTATCAGTTGTGACTTTAGTCTAACTAATATAAGAAACGTCGGTTTCTACCTCTTCGAGATATGTCAGTCGTTTTTGTTCTGACCCTCTACTGACACCGAGTCTAACACTTGAGGAATAACGGTTTAAGTCTGAATTAAACTTCTTTCATCCCTTTTGGTGATCTGGTAACTCCATACTAGATTTAGTTTGGGGAATATTAATATCTCACCTTCACCGTTTATCTAAGTTTCCTAATCTAGACTAGCTGTCTCACGGACTTTTAGATACCTACCTCCAAGAACTGTAACATGTTCTCCGACCCTAGTTTTAGTAGGGGTTCTTTTTCTTTACATCTTTCCTTTTTACCAACAGACTACTCCATAATGTTTATCGATACTTTTCTTCTCTTCGTTTTTCGTTTCCTCTTTTCCTTTCGATATGGGTAAACTTACGTCTCAAGGTTTCTTAACGTTCCTCTCTATTCTTTCGGAAGGAGTCACTAGTCACGTTTTTTTATCTCCTTTTGTTATCTTACTCTTTCTCATCTCTCGAAAGGTTCTTTTAATCTATATGGTTCCCTTTAAAAGTACGTTTTTACCCAAGTAATTTCCTGTCTTTAACATACCTGGATTGTCTTAGTCTTCTATAATTCTTCTCCACCATTCTTATGTGTCTTCTCGATGTGTCTTTTCTAGAAGAACTGAGTTTATTAGTGTTACCACACTAGTCAGTGGATTTCGGTCTGTAGGACCTTACGTTTCACTCCACCCAGAATCTTTCGTAGTGATGTTTGTTCCGATCACCTCCACTACCTTAAGGTAAACTCGATAAAGTTTAGGATTTTCTACTACGACTCTTACACGACGTGAGTTATACGGTCGTTTAAACCTTTTGAGACGTCACCGGTGTCCTGACCTTTTCCAGTCAAAAATAAGGTTAGGATTTCTTTCCGATACGGTCTCTTAGGAGTTTGATGGCGTGTTAACGTGAGTAGAGTGTTGGATCGTTTCATTACGAGTTTTAAGAGGTTCGGTCCGAAGTTGTCATACACTTTACATTTGAAGATCTACAAGTTCGACCTAAAACTGTTCCGCCTCTTTGATCTCCAGTTTAACGGTTGTAGGGAACCTAGTACCTTTTCCGTTCTTTTAAGGTCTAGTAGATGAAGACGAAATAACTGATACGGTTTCGGAAACTGACACTCATAGCGTTGTTTCATACTATTTAACAATTTCTCTACCTTCATGTTCTGGTGGACTGGACGGAGAACTCTTTAGACATACGTTCAGTCCTTCGTTGTCAATCTGGACCTGTACCTTTTTGTCTGACTAAGATTTATCCCTTTCTTCATGAAGTTCTGACATATAACAGAGGGACGAATAAATTGAATATACGTCTCATGTAGTACTCTTTGCGACCCGATCTACTTCGTCTTCGACCTTGGTTCTAACGGTCCTCTCTATGGTTATTGGAGTCTATACGTTTACTGTGGTAGGAATACCGTCTTTCACTTCTTGTTGATTCCTCGGAGAACTACTTTCACTTTCTCTTCTCACTTTTTAAACCGAATTTTGAGTTGTAAGTCTTTTGAATCTAGTACTGTACACCAGCGTAGTGAAATACCGTTTATCTACCCCTTTGTTACCTTTGTCACTGTTTGAAATATAAAAACCCGAAGTTTCAGTAACGTCTATCACTGACTTCGGTACTTTAATTGTCTACGAACGAGGAACCTTCTTTTCAATACTAGTTGGATCTGTCGTATAATTTTTCGTCTCTGTATTTAAACGGTTGTTTACAGTCGATCATTTTAGACATCAAAAAGGTTATCAGTACATAATTACACTTGTAACCTAATATGTCTTTTGGCTCGTGGTTTCTTAACTACGAAAACTTGACACCACAACTTCTTCTGAGAACTCTCAGGGAACCTGATGTTCCTCTAGGTCGGTCAGGTAGGATTTCCTTTAATCAGGACTTACGAGTAACCTTCCTGCTACAACTTCGACTTTGAGACATGAAACCGGTGGACTACACTTCTTGACTTAGTAAACTTTTCTGAGACTACGACCCTTTCTAACTTCCGCCCTCCTCTTCCCCTTCTGTTTTCTACTCTACCGACCTACGGAAGTGATTAAGTTATTAGTACTCAAACTCATTTGAGGTCCTCAAGTAATATAAGTCCCTCCGGACCACAGGACGTCAGGTACCCCAGTGTTTCTTAAATTGTACTGACTGGGTGACTTGACTTGATCGTTACCATTTCTTATTTATAAAGAACGATCTTATATTTGTTAGACGGACCCAAACTTACTTTATGTTTACATCTTCGACTTAGAATGATCCTTTTTTGAGTTTTTGAGATTGGGATTTAATAAATTGATATACAACTGATAATCTGACATAAGTTTGTGTCATACCGACTTCCAGATATTGTCACTGGGTGTCACCCGGACATACAATGGTCGTAAAGGTGTCAGTGGCAATTGAACCTCCCTATTCAGTGTTTCGCACACAAACTATTTGAAAAAGTCGTCGTTGAACCAAAAAACTACCTTTTTCATGTAGAAGTATGTATGGTAGAAGAATGAGAGTCCTTCTTCTATTTAACGACACCTATAACTACTAACTTCCCTTCTTCTTTCGTTACTCCTAGTGGTTCCTAAAATTCCATCCATAGATAGTGGAGTTTCAAAGTTTTTAAAAAATAAAGAGACAAAGTATATTTTACGTCTCTTCCGTTACCGTGGGGTGAGGTCATGAGAACGGACCTTTTAGGATACCTACCTCCTCGGACCATCCGACGACAGGTACCCCAGCGCATCTCAGTCTGTACTGACTCGCTGAAGTGAAAGTGAAAAGTGAAAGTGCGTAACCTCTTCCTTTACCGTTGGGTGAGGTCACAAGAACGGACCTCTTAGGGTCCCTACCCCCTCGGACCACCCGACGGCGGATACCCCAGTGTGTCTCAGCCTGTGTTGATTTTACTATATTGTCGTCGTCGTCGTCGTCGTCGTATGTTTTACTCATACAGTATATAATATGAAGACAGACTTAATGCTTTTTACTTCCGTCATAGTTTCGTATATCAACAATAGTAACTGTAAAATGACATACACATAAGTGTCAATGTTTAACTGTGGTAAAAAATTTTTTATAGAAAATTCTTTGATAATTTTCCATTGTAATTTCGTACAATGAACAGATTAGCCGAATTGATACTTCAGTTATACAAAATTTTAATGAATCAAAAATATTTAATTTTAAGAATATACACGTTAGTCTAAAAAAACCTACCGGTTAATACGATAAATAAAAACAGTATAATAAAATCTTGAGACTTGTAATCGAATTCGTTCCTTTCTCTCCGATGTGTTTTTGTGTAAACATGTCGATATTTGAACTAAATTAAACTGAAAGGTTTAAATACTTTGTGAGACACCCATGTGTATACCTTTCGTAACACGACATAAATTTAATGTAATACAAAGAGTAGCACATTTTAACGAGGTACGTTTATGTCTTTCTGTTTATAAACCTCTACAAATTATAAAAATTAACAAACATAACGTATAACTTAGTATCAAATAATAATTTTATATTTGTTTTCACCGGATGTCAATAAAATGAAGATTTAGTTTGGGGACCTACCGGAATACAGAAAATGTAATATACGACCAATGAGGGTTTACTTTTGTCTATGAGTCAAGGATCAGAATTAACACATGTCGAAAAAGTCAAAATCTCTTATAGATCCTAGTTTGACCTCTTTTTATACCATAAAACGATTTCTACATAAAAAATGAAAGTTCATAACTTATAGAGGGCTTATGATCACTGTACTTAAGGAAACAATTTATTCAATTCTTATGTGATTTAAGATGGTTAGCTCACATGTTTTACTTTTTTAAAGTATATGGTACGTCATAAAATGAAAGTGGGAAAGTTTTATTATCTTTCATTAAGTATTATCAATAGAAGTTCAAAGACAAATCAATGAAAACTTTAGACAATAACATATACGTCGGTTTAATTTCCAAGTCTAAGTAGTACATATCCCTTTTTTTGACCATATGTATTAATAAGACAGGTCATAAAGGTAAAGTTTTACAATAAAACTTTTGAAATTTTTTACAATAAGTGTACGAAAATAAACGGTTTTACAATCTTATACCATAAAACCAGTAATTACTCAAAACACGTGTACGTCGACATAAGTGTCACCTGTCACGGAAACGCTCGAACTACCCTTCGGGAAAGAATTCTCACATGTCACCCTTTTCGGTAATTCGTGTGAACCCTCCTTAACTGGATCCCAGTGAATGAACCGTGGGGTGCGGTCATGAGAACGGACCTTTCAGGGTACCTACCTCCTCGGACCACCCGACGTCGGGTACCCCAGCGTTTCTCAGTCTGTACTGACTCGTTGAAATGAAAGTGAAAAATGAAAGTACGTAACCTCTTCCTTTACCGTTGGGTGAGGTCACAAGAACGGACCCCTTAGGGTTCCTGCCTCCTCGGACTATCCGACGGTAGATACCCCAACGTGTCTCAACCTGTGCTGACTTCGTTGAATCGTCGTCGTCGTCGTGAATGAAATAGTGGACGAGTAGTAATCGACCTTTATGTGGAAAATTTAATGTATTTCTGACTTTGCTATAAAATTTAATAAACTCGAAACTAGTGTAAGAATTAACTTTATTAAGATTAATAAACTAGATTGAGATTTAGAGTCTAACACGATTATCTCAATCAGGAATCCAACTAATCTTTAGGTCCCTCAGGTTCCTCCTCGTCTTTCCACAGACCCCGAGAACTCCTCCTCTTTTCCCGTTTGAAATAAGTAAATAAATAAAAAAGAGAGATGTAAGGAAGTATAATCAGTGTATTCTCCCACCGTATAACTACCTACCATCTACTTACCTACCTATCTACCTATCGTCCTTTCATTTATCTAGCTAGTCTAACGTACACGGTGTCACTTCTACAGGAAATCAAAATAAATTGTGTCCCAAAATCTCCTCCATTACGAAACCCCCTTTTACATGTTAAGAACGACACAAGATCTTTGACATACTTCATATCTTAAACTTATGTTTTGATACCATTAGACTACTCAGTCTTTGGGTAACGTATATAGTCTGTTTTTCCTATTCAATTTTGATTTTATGTCATCCTTCTCTTTTTTCTTTTTGAACTTCTTTCTAAACACAACATATAACCTTCTTGTACAGTCACTAACACACCTACTCCAAACATTATTTTTCAATTTGAGACAATACTGTAAACCAACGTTTAATGAAAATTCGGAGTGTAGACCGAAAAGGATACGAAGAGTGGACCCGTGTTACTCTTTCTTCGGGTCCACAACGTGGAAATCATACACATCCTCTAAGTTTGGTGGGTTGGTGGAGTCAAGGATACCCTTAGGAGTGAGTCCGGGTGGGGATTGGTGTTACTTTCGGACTTGGGTCTGACGAGAGAAACAAATGAGTACGGTAAAACCTGGACGAACTCTGTCGTGACGAGTAGGACCTCGAGAGTTAATACATTCAGTATTGAGAAAAGGATGGAAGAACCAAATACGAACAGTAGTAGACAGTGGTGTACGTTTGGTTCAAAACCCACCTCCAAGAAAGACAAAACTATTTTACCGGACCCATGTTGTTACAACTTTTCTTAAAGTACCTCATCTTGTACGTCTAAAAATGACATCCAATGATCCGTAACAAAGAAAAAAAGTAAGAGTTTTTTTCTTTTCTTTTTTAGTCTCCCCTATCCAGTAATACTTGAAGTAATCCCCAGTACTAAAAAGTGAAAATACAAATAACTTAAATTCCAAGGACAACTACAACAAATCAGGTTAAAACCGAACCCTTTAATTTTCTCTGACATCTTTAGTCAGTAAGATTATATTCCTTGTCAACTTTCGTACACTTTACTTATCAACTTTTACTACAAGTCGTAATCGAATTTTCTTTAACGTCGTTGTCTATTCAAAAGAATATTTATATCGTGAAAATTACGGAAAATTCAAAATTTTTCTGAAGTCTTGATTTGGTAGTCGAAGATCATCAAAGTCTTCGTCTGAAGATGGTGTACACACGAACAAACCCCTCAAACACAAAAGGAGCCAAGACACAGCAACGTTGTTTTTAAACTTCACTGCCTTGTCATAACCTCGGGAACCTGTCTGGTCACAACCTCGGAAACCTGCCTGGTCACAATGTCGGGAGCTTACCTGGTCACAATGTCGAGGCACGATACCGAGTCAAAATAAATCTTTCATTTCCTTTTATGTATGAGCTACACACTCCCGTACGGCTGGGTTTTCTATACTTCTCTTCTCTCCGGGAGTCGGGTTACAACCGAAGAGAAAAATATACAAAAAAGAAGAGGGTGACCCGAACGGAATACATTTGACCCGATCGGTCCTCACGACAAGCAAAATGGACTCCAGGAGTGAGGTCAGGAGTCTGGAAGGAAACAAGATAAAAACACCCGAAAAGGGAAGGAACAGAAAATCGAGGTGGTAAGACCTGAGCAAAAACGATAAGATTGATGGATTGTAGGGACGGAGTTCTCTACCCTCCGGGGTAAAAACTCTTATCCCCATAACTCCAGAGAGACCGATGAAGAACGACTTTACCCTCCCGCTCCCCGTAACCCGGAGGGGGAGAACGATCAGAGTTCGGAGTCTCAGGAATATCGTCACAGGTAGGTTCCAATTCACTATAAAATGTACCAGTCGACTTTAAAATATATAGGAACAACTTGACCTTAACGTATAACATCGAAAACTGGACCCGTCTCTGTTTTACCCAATCTGTTAACTATTATGTACTTAGTTAGTATCCGTCTTAGTTATACCATATTGTTCCTGATCACCCCCGTAATAGGTTGAGGTTTAAGGGGGAGTGGTCCTCTTAGGGGATTTCTCTCTAACATTGGTAGGACTCTTGAGAGTCAAACAAGAAACTCTAGGACATCCCAGACTTACAAAAAGAACTCCTGACACTGTGAAAGAAATTGAATCGACCTCCATAAATGGGTCTTCATTGTGTAGAGTAAGTCCTACCAAGTCAAGGAGGAACAAGTCCCTAGTCCTCTAGATAGAGGACAGACAAAACCTTATCTTGGGAACGGTTCGACACAACTGTGAAATCTCGACAGGACTCTTTAGAATAAGAGTCTTTGAATTAAAACCCCCACAAGTAATCTTACTGTTAGTAAAAATCAAGACTTATCAATAGACTCTAGAGGGTCCCCGAGTGTCCACATAACTCACAGGAGAAGACAAAAGAAGGTACTGAACTGAGGACTCATCACTTAGGTCCTCAGTGATGACCATAAGAATGTCACATCCCCGGGAAGGTACACCCGACCTCAACTCGGAAACCCCTGGGTAGAAAGGTCTGAAATTAATCCTGGACTAAGGGACCTCGTATATCACTACTGAGGAATCTTAAAAACCCAGGACCAACTGTGGGGTGTTCGTATATAGGATAACCTTAACGGGTCACTGGTACCATATTCTGTCTCTCCAGTAACTGTATTTGTTTTCCAGAGGGTATATCGTAGAGTATTCCTGATTCTGTTTGGACAAGGAATCCCCGTTATGTCCACACTTCCTTTCGACAGCCATTTCGGAGGAAGGTAGGGTCTTTCCAGAGAGGACCCAGTAGAAAAAATAGTGATTAAAATTCTTAACCAACCGAGAAAGAGGAAAAGGATTTCTGACTCCGGAGGTCCGTGTTACCTCTATTATTCATTACGGGTTACGAAATCTCTGGGGAACCCACTGGAATCTTCATTTACTACAAGGTGACAGTGAAACGTTACTGGACCTGTCTGGTTTAGAGCCTTACTAAAGTACCTGGTCAGAAGCAAACAAACAAACAAACAAAAAAATTCGTGGAGGAGTTCAGAAGAGTCACGTCCACCCTTTCGGAAGTTAGTTAGGACACTTACGTAGATAGTACTGATTATCCATCAATATGGGAACTTTTTGACCGTAGACCCACTTCAGGTAACCGGTCAGGAGAGGACCCATCCAGGGTACAACAACCCGCCCGACTCGGTCGACCCCGGAAACTTGAAGAACCCCCAACAAATTAACAGTTCAACTTGTTCTCTTCTGGTGAACGAAATATCAGTAAACCTCCGAACAAGGTGACTTCCTGGAAAGATCATTAGAAACCTCCCGGAAAAGGGGATTTACTGACCACCGTACATTGCTCAATTGGTTGAAGATAACCTCGAAAGGTCCGTCTTTTTCCTCAGGGAGGAAACCCTTGGTGGGGTATACTAGAAGAACTTTCGGGAGTACGAATCGAAATTCTCAGAGTGGAAGTCACATACTTCCTCAAGGACCGTTTAATCAGACACCTTGATTCCACCGTTGGGGAGAATACAGTAACAAGACATTACGACGAGAGAATCGACGGACTAGTCGCAGAACCAAGGGAGCACGGTGAAGACACGAGGGAAAAACCACAGGAAATGTCACCCTCTCACTTTGGAGTCGCCCGTCTACTGACGGAGGTTCTCAGATTCCTAGACTAGTGGTATAAACTAACCCCTAGGATCCCACCAGTTCACCGGAGAAAGAAAGGTTTATCGTCGTACACGTACATCGTGGTCTTTCCGTATGAGTCTCAGTCCCATTTACCGATGAGAAAAAGGAAAAGGGTTGAGATTTCGAGCTCAGTCCCGAAGTCGATTAACCCGACTTCATGGACCACCGTTTCCAAATCGGTGATGCCATATTTATAACTTCTCATGATGTATAGGTCGAGAAAAAGGTAGGTTCTGTTTCGACGAAGGTAGTCACATGGTCTAAGGAAGCCCTAACCAGTCTCCTAGAAGACTGTTAGGGAGAGTCCCAAAACAGGTCGCCAGGTTCCAAAGCTCCGTTCTCACTTTCCCCTCTCTCGGGAGCCCCCAGCCGTCCTCCCACCGACCCTATTCTTGGAGTGTTCCCCTACACCACCAAAAAGGTAGTCATGACGATCTATAGACTACTAAGAAACTAGTCTGTAGGTATTCACCGGAGAGGGTAAATTCTCAACAAAGTGAACCACCGACCATTTTTATCAATCAAACGGGGGTTTTCTCTCAAATTTTTGTAGAAGATTGTCCTGACGTTATCGACGTTCTAAAACTTCCGTCCCTTAGGTCGGAGCCCGCCAACCTAACTCGGAGAACCTATTCATTCGATGTACGACCCCGAGTCCAGGGTTGGAAACACAATTGTGAGGGTTCCGATAAGGAAGAAAATGTACCTGTATTTCAACCTTACGAAAAAGACCCAGATCGTTGGAGTTCCGTCCACTAAATCACTTCCGAACAAAATCACATCGGAGACGAAAGAACTCTCAGGGAATCTGACATTCCTCTAGGTTGGTCAGGTAAGATTTCCTTTAACCAGGACCCACAAGAAACCTTCCTTACTACGATTTCGACTTTGAGGTCATGAAACCGGTGGAGTACGTTTCTCAACTGAGTAACCTTTTCTGAGACTACGACTCTCCCTAACTCCCGTCCTCCTCTTCCCCTGCTGTCTCCTACTCTACCGACCTACCGTAGTGACTGAGCTACCTGTACTCAAACTCACTTGAGGCTCCCAACCACTACCTGTCCCTCCGGACCTCACGACGTTAAGTACCCCAGCGTTTTTCAGCCTGTCCTGACTCGCTGACTTGACTTGACTTGACGAAAGAAAACTCCTTAAGGGGAGTAGTTACCTTAACTTAGTAGGACAGGGAAGTTCGAAAGTATATTCCCGACCCGTTAATTTATATCAACCCATAGGTCTAAGATGTTATGAGTCGGGGTCCTTTCAAACGTTGACAAAAACTCAGAACATCCCGTTAACCTCCTAAAGACATGGGCAAGTTTCCTGTCGGAGGACCTGGGCACACATTGGACTTGGGGGACCATCCACTGGAAACAGAACTGGTAGACACGGAATCGTGTCCCCTGAAATATAGGGGAGAGACGGTTTTACAACTTTTGGACTTAACGTATTACAACCTGTAAAAAGAGTAGACCTCTCGCAAAATCATCCAATAGGTGTATAATATTATAAAAGGGTAATCCAGGGTCCAGGTCTGGATCCTCTAGGACCGATTCTCGGACGGGTTTGACCAGTCCCGATAGAGACTTGGGGACTCCATTATACCAGATTCTTCGTTTTTCCATAACCCTAAGAAATCGGTCACCATACGTGTTCTTACGTAGAAACTCTAGTTTCTGACATTTGGTGAACCGTGACCCGTCTTAAAGAGGGTTCTAATGTATCCCTAACCCATGACACCCTACCTCCCCCTGATGTCGAAGTAAATACTAGACCTCTAGCACTTGGTAAGTGGTCCAAGGCAAGAAAAAGAAATGTCCCTCCTAACCCCACAATGGTCTGATTAACCACCCCTGGTTATCGGGTGTCCGTTCCTTAAATAAACAATCTCCGACATCAGAAAGGACTCGAAGAGAAGACTCCCCTATAACAAAGACCAATCCTTCAACTCACCCTAGAGCCTCCTGTCACTACTGACCAAGTCGAACCACCCGAGTAGATCCTCAAGGGACGAGGATGTGGATCCCCAATTAAAACAGGAGGGGATCAAAAACCAGAGAGAGATAACCTCTTTCACGTAACCTAACAAGTCATCATTGGTCTTCGACATCCCAAGATCCCCGACTTTTCGAAGGGTAGTGTTTCCACCAGGGGTCAAATCATTCATATAGAGTAGGGTCATTCCCTTATCCTGTGAGTCCCTGGTGGTCTTTGACCACCCTTTTATAACCAGGTAAGGTGTTTGTTTCGTTGTGAGCCCACTTAGAAATTCATTAACAAAAAGGACATCGTGTGTTTTACCATGTCCAAACCCTAATCTTCCGAGAACTCATCCTCCAGTCCTGTCTCATCCATCGGGGACACAGTTGGTTCTTTAAGAACCTGAATGGACGGTGTAGGTCAACGTGGGAACCGAGGTTGGGGTACTACCAATAGACACTGTCCACCCGAGCGACCTCACCCGTCGAAGTCAGGACAACTTGGTAGTACTCCTTTTCGTACCGAGAACTGGAACTCCGAGAACCCAGGGTTTCCGTCTCACGGTGGGTTACAGGGTCAACTACCGTAAACATCGTTCGGTAAACTCCTCTGAACAGTGTCAAACCTGTGAGACCGGGTTACGGAGAGGACAGATCTCTATTCCGTAAACGGAGGACGGATTAGGAAGTTCCTGAACTCTAAACGGTATCGCGAAGGGACCTCCCCTCGGTCGTAGACCCTACGGAATAGAGAAAGGAAAGGAGGGAGAAGACCCGGAACCGGAAGAAGAGGACAAAAGACAATATTTTCCATAACCACCGACGGACCTGGTAGAGTAGATTTCTCCGTCGTCACAGGACGACGACATCGACGACATTGAAATAAGACTATAGATTACTTGTAACTTTCTCCTTAAAAAGGGAATTTTAGTGGACAGGGAGGATTCTCAGATTCAGGTTTCACCGTTTGAAAATCTCCCGGAGAAAATCGGAAAGCTCTTTCCGTTACCACAAGAGTAACCCGAGGACTCAATAACGACTCTGGACCCGTATCGACTAATGAAAAACGACCCGACGAAAGTCAGGACGGAAGTGTGTCTAGTCTTTTATTAGGGAAAGGATCTACACGAGTCCCAGTAATATTAAGGTTAATCCTAGCCTCCTCCCCTGACGTCAAAGGGGTGAATAGTGAACTGTACACTTCGGGACATCGTATGAAAACCCGAAGGAATTTCCGAGATCGTACGAGTTCCAGTCTATTTCAAACTGATTTATACTGGTACTACAGGAAGTTGTAGTTCAGTTTCCAGTTCCATTAGACAAACCTTACATAGATATATAAACGGACCCAGTAGACATATCGAAGTGTTCAGAACAAACTAGACAGAATCAAGATTCTCCCTCTCCCCGAATACCTGGGTCCAACCAGACTTTAGAGGAGATCAAAGTTGATTCCCAGAAAACACCTCCTCCACGAGGGTCTATGCCCCAGTGCAAACCTATGTTTCTTCCTCGAAGTCCGTTGAGTCCTCGGTACCGTCCACTCGGAGGTGCCCCTCCAAGGAAGAGAACAACAGACATGGATTGTGGTAAACGGATCATCAGGGTGAAAATCCCGTATGTTATTAGGGTATGAATTCTGTCTCAAGGAAGTATAGAGAATCAACCTTTTTTTAAACCTACATCCCCTAGAGACAGGTAAAGGAAACAGAAAACGTCTTATTAAGATCGACATTAAAATTTGAGGATAGGAGTCCGGTCACAAGGAAAGGGGTTCTCCTATGGTACCGTTCCGTCACCGTGTTTTATTAAAATTCGTTACAAAGGAATCTCAATCTCCTAGATTCTCGAAGGGCAATAGTTCCTACGTAGAGTTCCCAAAGACAGCCGTTCACCTAACCAATAAAGGATAGACTTTCTGTCACTACTGTCCCTCCTTTTCTTTTTTCTTTTTTGATTATCCGGAGGAAGTTAAAGGTACCCACCTGAAGGAATCCTTACTTAGAAAGACTTCGAATAGGATGGGTCATGACAACGTCGGACTTTCGGTCCGTAGGGGTCCAGTCCCACGTCTAAGGGTCCGTCCGACTTCACACTGTCGGAGGACCTCTAACTTAGGGGTCCGTCCAGTTCCGTACAGCTGGAAGACCCTGGGGACCTGAGCGCCTAGGGACTCGTCCAACTCCGTACTGTTGGAAAACTCCTAGGACCTTGGGGACCTGACCTCAACCTATAGGGGTTCCAGAGATCACACTGGTCACGACCCATCCTAATTCCCCAATATTAAAATTGAGTAACGGTCAAACAAGTGACGTTTACCCTTATCTATTAGTACTACATTTCGTTAGGTTCGGACACGGACCTCTGACCCTTGGACCTCTTCGTCGGTATTCGGAATAGGAGAATGACGAGACTCCCTTACATTCAGTGACTAAAGGAGGGGATCAGGAGATATTCTCGACCAATCAAACAGAGGTTACCATCTGTAAAGTAACAGTATCTGGGTGAAATCCATTATAGTCTTCATTACTGTTTCCTTATCCAATAGACCAGGACGATCCCCATAATTTTCATAAAATTATTATTAACCCCACCTAGTTACAAGGGACGTTCCCCCGTCCTAGCACCAACATCCTGAATCACTCACCGAATTCTTGTTTAACTATTCTCCGTTGTCTACAAGGTATCTTCACTCCACCTCTAAACTAGGATCCCATACAAACATTGAAATCCTCTTCCCACCATTCGCAAACCCGGGTTTACCGGACGTCCTGATTTAGGGTTTCACCGTTTGTAATAGGGACCTTCGGGTTGACACAAACTTCCCTACGGTTGTATACCTGAAGATCGTCCGTAAAACACGGACAGTGGACGGGGTCACCCAGGTGACTCTATATGACAAGAATGTGTACAACATCCTTTGTACCTTCTACTTCCGGAATTATAGATCTCCCTAACCCATAATATGTTATCAAGGGAGGATTCCCGGTCAATAAAATACCAACAGGGACGTCTTCTAACATCTCCGTTCTAACACCCAGGCATACCCCAAGTCCTTTCTCGTACTTTGTCCTCCCTTCCCCCGTCCCGTGTTGAAAACTTTCTTACTGTATGGGGTTCCCGTATTGTATTTGACTAATTTTATTTTACACAGGTTCTACTGTTCAGTTTAAGTTGATTTGGCACTAGGGGTTAGACGTTCGATTTACCGTGTGGGTCTCCACCGTCCTGTTAAGGTTCCGTGACAGTTTCCTTCCTCCTCACACACCAAGGACCTACCAACCCCACTAGGAGGGTGAGTAATCGTATACTCAAGTGGATCGACCTTTTTTGATCGGTGTGGTGTAAGGTGTCGGTTTCGTGAACGGGAGACACTACCGGGTGTGGGACACCTCACACGACGACAGACTTAGGATTGTTTAGGTGGAGAATGGATGCCGACTTAATGGATACCGAATGGAGTGACTTAACGTAAAAGGTCATGTGACCCGAAGAACAGTGAAGGTGACGTGACCGAAAAGAAGAGTAAGACGAAAGTGACACCCTCGAAAGTGACTCAACCCCAGGACGACACGCACCGGAGGAAGAACAACCCCCGGCTCGACTCCAACAAAGTCGGCACAATTTTCAGTGGCATGGTCTCTACAGCCCCCTCAATTAGTAAAGGAGCCAAGACAGAGCAAAGTTGTTTTAAACTTCACCGTTTGGTCGTAACGTCGGGGACCTGCCCAGCTGGTCACAATGTCGAGAGTCTACCTGGTCACAATGTCAGGAACTTGTCTGGTCAGAATGTCGAGTCAAAATAAATCTTTCATTTCCTTTTATGTAGGAACTCCGTACTTTCGTACGACTGGGTTTTCTGCACTTCTCTTCTCTCCGGGGGTCGGGTTAAAACCGAGGAGAAAAGACAAAAATAAAGAGGAAGGGGACCCGGACGGGATACATTTAACCCGATCGGTCCTCACAACAAACAAGATGGACTCCAGGAGTGAGACCAGGAGCCTGGAAGGAAACAAGACAAAAGTACCCGAAAAGGGAAGGAAAAGAAAATCGGTGACGGTAAGACCTGGGGAAAAAGGATAAGATTGACGGGTTGTACCATTAATATTCATGAAATAGTGAATTTTACAGACTTATCTACTTGAATACGTGTCGATCAAAAGAGTGTTTAAGTACATTTCTGTGTCGGTAACAACTGTATTTTATTCTGTTTTCAGTGACCTCTGAGAAAGGACTAAGTACGGATGACCTGAGGAATAAAGTGGTTTGGTATAATTTTCCATCTTCTAGATGTCCGAAAATTTTGAAAGTCCATTCGAAAGAAGGGTCTGTAACGAAAGGATACATTCTGATTTATACAAATCTTGTCTCTCGGAAGAAGGAACAACACACTTGGAGACAAGTCGACTAAAATAAGAAGACATTAATAAAACCAGTGACTAAACAATGGTAATAAAGTCGATGAACTATGGTCTCGTGTGGTAGAAAATCTGTAATAATATGAACTAAACTCATTGGGTCTTAAGATACGAGATTAATTCAATAAGTCTACCTATCTATTAAAATAAAGAAACCCGTTACTTCAGGAAAGTCAGTTGGTCCCTTCGTGTCTGTCGGTAAATTCAATTGAAAATTAAAACAATGAAAAATTACTTGTAAATATTTCTTGTACTTTTACATTTTAAGTAAATGAGACTCCCTTTTTTACACTTTGAAATTTGGATTAAGGATAATAGTAATTTGTAAATCTAAAGAATTTTAAGAAAATATTAATTTACTGAGTGAAGAGGACATGAATATTATAATTGTAAGTATAAAGAGATGTAGAATAAACAGAACTTCAAGTCTTTATCTAAGGGATAAGAAGGAGGAAAAGTTGAGTGAAAGAATTAAAAATACATGAGTGAGATGAAAGTATGAGTCAGCATAGGTTGAGAAAAGTTGGAGGTAGGTACCCTAAAAGTCTGTTCTTATGACCTCGTCCAACGGTAAAGGAAGAAGTCCCTTAGAAGGGTTGAGTCTCTAACTTGGACACAGAGGATGAATCGTCCGTCTAAGAAATGACGACTCAGTAGTCCCTTCGGGTAATATTTGGATGGTGGAGATAAATTAGACTTATAAATCCTAGTTTAAAAATGTTTAAAACATATCTTTAAATCGGTTAACAACTCTTGTAACTTCAAACTGGATTAGTTTGTGTCAGGAAGTGACAAAGGTGGACCTTAACACACTAGAGACACTGTGATGTTCCGAGATATAGATTCGGTAATGAGTGAAACCATATACTCTAATTTTCATGAACAAGTTAATAGTTCTGGTACACGGACAATTAAGTCTTATTTACTTGTCTCAATCATATAGTCAACGACAGGGTCCCTGTGACCGTGTTCATAGGATAGACTAAACCTAAAATTTTTCGTTGTCGAAGTCTTTGGTAACATATTGTAATATTGATTTTAGTTGACCGTCATGTAAATCCTTTTTTATAGTTTTATGTAAAATCAAGTCAACGAGTCAGCACAAACTGAGACACGTTGGGGTACTTGACGTCGTACGGTCCGGAGGGACAGGAAGTGGTTGAGGACCTCAAATGAGTCTAAGTACAGGTAGCTCAGCCACTACGGTAGGTCGGTAGAGTAAGAGACAACAGAGGAAGAGGAGGACGGAAGTTGGAAAGGGTCGTAGTCCCAGAAAGGGTCACTCAGTCGAAAAGTGCAGTCCACCGGTTTGATAACCTTAAAGTCGAAGTCGTAGTCAGGAAGGTCACTTGTGAGTCCTGACTAGAGTAAATCCTACCCGACCAACCTAGAGGAACGTCAGGTTCCCTGAGAGTTCTCAGAAGAGGTTGTGGTGTCAAGTTTTCGTAGTTAGAAACCGAGAGTCGAAAGGAATATCAGGTTGACAGTGTAGGTATGTACTGGTGACCTTTTTTGTATCGGAACCGATCTACCTACAAACAACTGTTTGATTACAGAAACGAAAAGTTATACGACAGATGCGACCAGTATTGAAAGGAAGGTTCCTCATTCGCAGAAAATTAAAGTACCGACGTTAGTGGTAGACGTCACTAAAACCTCGGGAGGTTTTATCAGACTGTGACAAAGGTGACAAAGGGGTAGATAAACGGTACTTCACTACCTTGACCTACGGTACTAGAATCAAAGGACTTACAATTCGAAATTCGGTTGAAAAAGTGAGAGGAGAAAGTGAAAGTAGTTCTCCGAGAAATCAAGAAGTGAAGGACGGTATTCCCACCACAGTAGACGTATAGACTCCAATAACTATAAAGAGGGCCGTTAGAACTAAGGTCGACCACGAAGGAGGTAGGGTCGCAATGAGTACTACATGAGACGTATATTCAATTTATTCGACCCACCGTTATATGTCGGATCTGTATGAGGAAAAGGATAAACCTTGGTCAGTCAACAAGGTACAGGTCAAGATTGACAACGAAGGACTAGACGTATGTCCAAAGAGTTCTCCGTCCAGTCAACCAGACCATAAGGGTAGAGAAAGTCTTAAAAGGTGTCAGATAACACTAGGTGTGTCACTTTCCGAAACCGTATCAGTGATTTCGTCTTTATTTACAAAAAGACCTTGAGAGAATGAAAAAGCTACTAGGTCGTCCACAACCGTTAAACTAGAGACCAAGGAGACGGAAAAGATTTTGGTCGAACTTGTGGACCTTCAAGTGCCAAGTGCATAACGACTTCAGACCGGACCTCTTAAAACTCGTAACGAAACGATCGTACACTCTACTCACGTCAAGTTTGTATCGAATTTATGTAACCGAAAGAAGATCTATAAAACTAAGAGGACTTGCATCTGAACAACTTCTCTTGTCTCACGACAAGAGAACCCAAAGTCTTCCCGAGGGAAGACGGAGAGGGACGACCTTCACACTCCACTAAAATCACATTGTCAATGGCACTCTTGTACCACCGTGAGAACCCTTACTTGTCGTCTTTGAACACATCCAGGGGCACGGACCCAAGGGAACCCCAAAATGTAACCAAACGGATGTGACTCGGTGGTTGTCACACAGTCAATATCAAGTCCTCAAGGATGGGACCGCGTCCAATGGCGGTACTTGAGATGGTACGAGAGTCCTTTTATTGTCTTTTATTGGAGAGTACGAAGGTCGTCCCCACTCTTTCCCGTTTGAAAAACTTCATGTAGTCTTGTGTAGTAAGAGGAATTCCTCCGGACTGGAGTCCTCTTTGATTGGTCTCGGATTGGAAAACTCAAAAGAGTCTCAGATTAACTTAGCTCCCTTCCCTATAAAGATTGAGGTCGGATGGGATGGGTCATACAGGGTGGATATCCTCCTCCTTTTTTAATTGGAAACACCTCGAAAGCTTGGACTCTGTATCCGAATGGTTGTCTGACTCTGGATTAGTTTCTTGATATTATACGAAGGGGAGAGGGTTGAGGAGTCGTGGGGTAATGATTTCCACACAAACGTCGTCAAGGAAAATGGTCCATCTAGTACATACCTATAGTTCTTTATATACCTATATTCCGTATTACTTTCCGTTTCTTTTTTTTTTATTTTGTGACGGGGGGGTGGTTTTTTTTTAGACTTCTCTATCGTGACCTTGGTTTGTACCGTTTCTACGACTTTAATATTATAACCCGTAAATTTCATGATACTAATTAATCCAGATACTCTCTTCCCGAGATTACCTAATCATCTATCGTACGTTCTTGTTTTCCCCTAACATTTGTCTGTACCTTTAGGATTTTTTTTACTATTAATCTTCGTTTTGTGACATTGTCGTTTTCCTTAACGCAGTAAAAAATATTAAGTGACCTACATTGACTACTTAGAGACTTAAACTTCTATGTAGTTATCTTTGGAGAAGATGACTTTTCGTCCGAAGAGTTCACCGAGTCTCCATTTCTTAGTCGGACAGTTACGTCCTCTGAGACCAAGTTGTGGACACAACCTCTCTAGGGGACCTCTTCCTTTACCGTTGTATGAGGTCATAACAACGGACCTTTTAAGACACCTGTCTCCTTTGTTTATCCCAGTACTATCTCAACCTGTCCAGAATCACTGATTTGTTGCTATTGAATTGATGTCCAAGTCCCCAGCGTTTCTCAGTCTGTGCTGACTCGATTACTTGACTTGACTTGACTTGTCCCCCTAGTCTCTTTTGGTTCGTTATATTTACCGTTGTTTAGATGTGAATCCGTATAGTGAAAAATTGGTAGCTTTTAGTTTTTATTTCTACTTTATGACCCACGATTTTTCGGTCCCAAACCACCCCCTTCCCATGAAGCATATCTTTGTTTCTATTCTCAACGTTAGACTGAAGAGAAACCTTTGTTACGTTCGTTCTCTCACCTTAATTGATAAAATTTACCAGTCTCTTTCTGGTTTGTCGGACCTTAACCTTTTTAAGGTCCTGTTAAGGTCCCTTTAAGGACCTTTAATAGAAAGTTTTTACTCCCCTTCTTCTGAGAAAGTCTGTTTGTTTATAAATCCATTAAACAACAGTCATCTAACCGGAACAAATTTACAAATTTCATCGAGAAATTTCTTTAGAAATATCTATTCTCCTTATTATGTCCAGTCTTTGAACCTTGAGATAATATTCTTTCATCGTAGTTTCTTCCCTATTACTTTCATTATATGTAAATAGAAAGAACAACTAGTTCGTCTATTCAAGTTTTATTATCGTTACATAAACTAATACACGAATAATATGTTGAATACACACATATATACACGAACCCATACTTATGTTCACTTGACTTACTTCGTCACGGTTTTCCCCATCGTCCTTCCTTAATCCCACAAAAAACCACCACAATAAAATTCCATGAGAAGAGATGAGGACATCATCATATCACAATAAACTTCCATCTGATCCTAATCGATATTTACACATAAAGGTCTAAGCTCCCGTTGATAACTTTTCATTTATTATAGAGATATGTGTGTAATATGTTTTTAGTACATATCCGTGTGTATACGTGCACACACACACACACACACACACACACATACACATAACTACGAAAACTTGACACCACATCCTCTTCTGAACATTCTCAGGGAACCTGTGGTTCCTCCGGTTTAGTCAGTTAGGATTTCCTTTAGTCAGGACTTATAAGTAACCTTCCTGACTATGACTTCGAGGTTATGAAACTGGTGGACTACGTTTCTTGACTGAGTAACCTTTTCTGGGACCACGACCCTTTCTAACTTCCGTCCTCCTATCTCCTACTGTCTTCTACTCTACCAACCTACCTTAGTGGTTGAACTACCTGTACTCAAACTCGTTCAAGGCCCTCAACCACTACCTGTCCCTTCGGACCACACCCTGTCAGGTACACCAGTGTTTCTGAGTCTGTACTGACTCACTGACTTGACCCATACATATAGGTTATATGAATTCCTCTTTTACCCTAGTATATATTATAAGGAAATATTAGTGATTTCCATTTTTCTCACTTTTTTTTCCTTGTTTTGTCTTTTGTCATTATCTATACACTTTATTATAAGATCGACATGGTTATTTCTGAAACTTGTAGTTACCAGATTTACGTGGTTAATTCTCTGTCCCTAACAGTCTTACTCAGGGTTCATGTACGACGAATGTTCTTTGAGTAAAATATGTAGGTGTGTGTGTGTCTGTGTGTATCCTTGTATGAGGGTCCCTACGACTCTACGTGTATGGGGGTCTCTGAGTCTTTACATGTTTAACTCTCTGTGGGTCTTATTGGGTTCGTCTCTTTATCTCTATGTGTGTTTCTGTACATGTCTATGACTTTACTGTGGGGGGGGGTCTCTATGAGTCTGTGTAGGGGTTGTTTGGGGGTCTCTATAGAGGACTCTGTTGGTGTGGATAGGTCCCGGTATCTCTGGGTCTATGGGTGTCTGTGGGTGTGTCTGATATTAATTTACCCAAACTCTATGTGGTACGATTCACATTAAAATGTTGGCTCTTCATCGATATAATTAAAGTCTGTCATGGTTGAAGGTTATTCCTTTCAAAAGTCGATGTATTACTATTCGTCCGGTTAAAAGGTTGTTCTGTAGTGTTAGGAATTGTACCCATGTGGATTGTTGTCACATACACTACCTTTTTGATTATCTCGAAGTCCCTCTTTATCTAATTAGGTGATAGGAGCAGACTACAAAGTTATGGAAGATAAGTTTTACTTGTATGGACCTTCCGTCTTTCAGTCCTGAACTACAAATAATAGGTTTTATGTATTTCTTGAGAATTATTCTTTTGTTCATTGGATTGATTTTTGATCAGGTTTCTGTCTGTCTGTCTGTATAGTGACACGACACCCTACGACTATTGTTTCCATGGAGACATATACCCCCAATCCCAGATATACCCTTTAGACACCTGGAGGGAGAGTTAAAGGAAAACTTCTTTTCGATCAGATTTTTATCAGAATTATCTTCTTTGTTAAAACTTTTACGGATGAGTACCATAAAGTTTCGTCGAATTGAAAAACACCTTAGTTTATCTATGTGGTATATCTAATACGGGAGTTCTTTATCGACTATTTTAACACCGAATCGGGTTTTGACGGTAAAGTTTCATCTTTCTAAAAAGAGGGGGCTTATAACATTGAACCACAATAAACTTCTTTGAAACTTTGTCCGACAAGACATAAGGCACCACCCCCTTCAATGCTTTAAAACAGGGAAAAGAATCCGTAACATTCGGACTGTGGAAACTATTGACCCGACAGTTCTTCGTAGCTTTGTATATGTAATGGTATACCTTTTATCTGTCTTCAATGACATATCTTGTCCCTCGAGTTGGGTGACGAGACACTGTTAGATCTCCTCACCCTACCCCCAGCTCACTCTCCCTCCAAGTTCTTCCTCCCCTACATACATATATATGCCGACTAAGTACAACAACACGTCGTCTTTGGTCGTATTGTAACATTTCGCTAATAGAAGGTTAATTTTTACATTTTTCTCGATGTAACGGGTCACCTTGTTACTCTTTCCAGGAGTCTCCATCTGTTCGTAGAGTGGTACGTCACAGTGGTACTTCCTTCATAAAGTAAGGACTCACTCTGGACGAAGAACGATTCAGTATGTTCTCCCGAATTGCAAAAAGGAGTTCCATATTCAAGTCAAGTTAGAATCACGACGGAATTAACGTGTGAGTAACTCTAAGTCTCTCCCGTCACCTTTATGAAATATACTTCAGATATGACCTCTTGGTAGTCTTCATTTATGACTAGAATGAGTCCCATACTTCAAAAACATCTATGAACCCGGTAGGGTCACTTGACACACCTTCTTCTGGTCCGAACTTATAATGTTCGTTTCCTTTAATTTTCTAACACTAGTTTGGAAAATTTTCTCATCTTATAAACTCCCGGTGTTTAAATATAACACGTTGGACATAGAACTCAATCATCTCTGCAAAGAAAATGGAAAGTCTTTAAAATACATACCCCCTGTTTTCTTTCAAGTTGAGACCACACGTCGACTTATGTTTCAAACTAATGTGATAATGTTTAAAATGATTTAAACATATACATAAATCTATCAGTAAAAACACGACGACTAATGTGTAAACGTATCCAAACTCACTATGGATTGAGATAAAAGAATGTACGTATAAAAATATCTTTTAATATATGGGTACTAATTTTACGAAGCTTTTATAAAAAACTTGTTACTGGTCAGTGAGTCAACACAGGTTGAGACACACTGGGGAACCTGACGCTGTACGGTCCGAAGGAACAGGTAGTGGTTGAGGACCTCGAACGAGTGTGAGTACAGGTAGCTCAACCACTACCGTAGGTTAGTAGAGTAGCAGACAGCAGTGTAAGAGGAGGACGGAAGTTAGAAAGGGTCGTAGTGCCAGAAAAGGTTACTCAGTCAATAAACGTAGTCCACCGGTTTCATAACCTTGAAGTCGAAATTGTAGTCAGGAAGGTTACTTATAAGTCCTGAATGGAGGAAATCCTACCTGACCAACCTAGAGGAACGTCAGGGTCCCTGAGAGTTCTCAGAAGAGTTTGTGGTGTCAAGTTTTCGTAGTTAAGAAGTCACGAGTTGAAAGAAATATTAGGTTGAGAGTACAGGCATGTAATGTTGACTTTTTTAGTATCGAAACTGATCGAACTGGAAACAACCGTTTTGCTACAGAAACGAAAAATTATACGAGAGATCCAACTAGTATCGAAAAGAAGGTTCCTCGTTCACAGAAAATTAAAATACTGAAGTCAGTGTAAGACGTCACTAAAACCTCGAGTTCTTTTATTTCAGAGAGTGACAAAGTTAACAAAGGGTACATAAACGGTACTCATCACCCTGACCTGCGGTACTAGAATCAAAAGACTTACAACTCAAGATTCGGTTGAAAAAGTGAAAGAAGAAAGTGAAAGTAGTTTTCCGAGAAATCAAGAAGAAGTGAAAGACGGTATTTCCACCACAGTAGACGTATTGACTCCAATAACTATAAAGAGGACTGTTAGAACTAAGGTCGAACACGAAGTAGGTCGGACCGTAAAGTGTACCACAAGAGACGTACATTCAATTTATTCGTCCCACTTTTATATGTCGGAACTACATGAGGAAAGGGTTAAACCTTGGTCAGACAACAAGGTACAGGTCAAGATTTATAACGAAGAACTGGACGTATGTCTAAAGAGTCCTCCGTCCACTTCACCAGACCATAAGGGTAGAGAACTTCTTAAGAGGCTTCAAACAACAATAGGTGTACCAATTTCCGAAACGACATAAATTATTTCGTCTTCATCTACACAAAACTTTGAGAGAACGAAAAAGTTACTAGGTCGCCTACAACCGTTAAACTAGAGACCAAGGAGACGGAAAGATTTAGGTCGAACTTGTAGACCTTCAAGTGTCAAGTCCATGACAACCCTTCGGACCGAATCTTAAAGCTCGTAATGAAACGATCGCACACTCTACTCATGCTAACACGTCATAAACTTGTAAGAAACCCTAACCTTACTTTTGACTGTAAAAGGTTAGGACACCGGTGACGACTCAAAAGGTTTAAACGACCGTATAACTCACGTCGTGAAAGTGTCGTAGTAGAAAATCCTAAACTTTATCGAGTCGACCTTAAGGCAGTGGAGGTGATCGAAACAAACAGAACTACGAAGGATCCGGGTGAAGTGAAGCGTAAGGTCCCATAGACCGAGATCGACTCACTAGTGTACTAGTACTAATAGACCCAGTACTTTTATCAAAAACATGTCAAGAAGACACATAAGTACGGTGGAGAAGAATTATAGAAGACGAAGACAATCCAAGTATGATAGACAGGAATAACACGGGTAGAAACGTACTCTACAAGGGAACCATAGAGATTAAAAGAACTTCTCTAGAGATCAGATAGGGTAAGTTGAAAAAGGGAGAATAAAGAAACGTGACTAGTGATACCATCCGAAAGAATATAAAAGAACGATAAACCATGAGAAGTAAGTTTACCCGTATAGAAAGGAAAAGAGGAAACGAAAAGTGAAGAGAAGAAAAGAGTCGATAAACATTCCGGAGGAGTCTGTTGGTAAAACGGAAAAACGTAAAGTTAAAGAACTCCTACAAGAACTAGGGACGGAGGACATGTTATAGTGCTTGGAGGTAGGTATTAAGAAGTTCATAAGATAGTCTAGATTAGGGAACTTAGATAAACGGTGATCGTGACATATTAGTATTCCCTAAACTAAATCCAGTATGGACTTAACATCTCTTGAAGGGAACACCGAGTCGACCATTTCTTAGACGGACGTTACACCCTCTGGATCCAAACGAGGGACCCAACCCTTCTAGGGGTCCTTTTCGGTTTACGATGGGTGTGGTCACAAGACCGTACCTCTTAAGGTACTTAACATATGGCGTGTTAACGTGAGTAGAGTGTACGATCCTTTCATTACGAGTTTTAAGAGGTTCGGTCCGAAGTCGTCATGTATTTGGTACTTGAAGGTCCACAAGTTCGACCACAATCTTTTCCGTCTCTTTGTTCTTTAGTTTAACGGTTGTAGACGACCCAATAGCTTTTTCGTTTTCTCAAGGTCTTTTTGTAGATAAAGACGAAATAATTGATACGGTTTCGGAAACTGACACACCTAGTGTTATCTGACACCTTTTAAGACTTTCACTACCCCTATGGTCTGGTGGACTGGACGGAGAACTCTTTGGACATACGTCTAGTCCTTCGTTGTCCATCTTGACCTGTACCTTGTTATCTGACCAAGGTTTATCCTTTTCCTCATGTAGTTCCGATATATAACAGTGGGACGAATAAATTGAAGATACGTCTCATGTAGTACTCTTTACGACCTGACCTTCTTTGTGTTCGATCTTAGTTCTAACGGCCCTCTTTATAGTTATTGGAGTCTATACGTCTAATGTGGTGGGAATACTGTCTTTCAATTCTCCTTGATTTCTCGGAGAACTACTTTCACTTTCTCCTCTCACTTTTTCAACCGAATTTCGAGTTGTAAGTCTTTTTTTTCTAGTACCGTAGGTCAAGGTAGTGAAGTACCGTTTATCTACCCCTTTGTCACAGTCTGAAATAATAAAAACTCGAGGTTTTAGTGACGTCTACCACTGACGTCGGTACTTTAATTTTCTGCAAATGAGGAACCTTCCTTTCAATACTGGTTGGATCTATCGTATAAGTTTTCGTCTCTGTAATGAAACGGTTGTTTCCAGGCAGATCAGTTCCGATAACAAAAAGGCCACCAGTACATACCTACACTCTCAACCTGACACTTCTTTCGGGTCGTGGTTTCTTAACTACGAAAACTTGACACCACAACCTCTTCTGAGAACTCTCAGGGAACCTGACGTTCCTCTAGGTTGGTCAGGGAAGACTTCCTCTCGTCGGGACCCTAAAGAAACCTTCCTTACTACGATTTCGACTTCGAGGTCATGAAACCGGTGGAGTACGTTTCTCAACTGAGTAACCTTTTCTGAGACTACGACCCTCCCTAACTCCCGTCCTCCTCTTCCCCTGCTGTCTCCTACTCTACCGACCTACCGTAGTGACTGAGCTACCTGTACTCAGACACAGTTGAGGCCCTCAACCACTACCTGTCCTTCCGGACCGTACGACACTAAGTACCCCAACGGTTCTCAGTCTGTGCTGACTCGTTGACTTGACTTGGTATTTATATATACCAATACATATTTGGTATGTACAGGTCTCATACATACCTGTAAATTTAAATTTAGAAGTTAAATTTAGACTCAAACCGTTTTTCCTCAAGTACTTGATTCGATATCAGTCGAGGTCAAAAAAACAAACAAACAAACCCAAAAAAAACGACCAATATATCTTGAAGAGGTAGAAACGGACCTTCCTTATATTGGTTAGACTAACACCATAATTGGTAGACCATTACAGGTACACATCTCAGAAGAGAACACAACCTTCTCCCGCAAACGACACTGGTCACACTGAAGAACCGTTTTGAGACAATCGAAAACTGGACGAAGTCAAATATGACGTTCTGGTTTAAACGGACAATGAGTATCATAGAGAACTTAAGGATGATATCGTAAGATTAGGGGCTACTACTCTTCCTGTAGAAAAAGCCCCCACAATCAAGATCTTCCAGAACATCCAGAAGTCTCTTACCAAGTTAAAGTCGAAAAAGTCGTAATGACCAAACCCCATATCTGAACCTAATGGCACTATAACTTACCGAACAGAACCTTCGCTTCACTCTAGTAAGACAACAAAAACTCTAATGTGGGTTCATGACGTAAAACCTGACAAAACAACTGACACTACCGATGAGGTAAAGAAGATTCCCTAAGAATGGGTGTTATCATCTATACTACCAGAAGACTTAATTTGAATCGGAAAAGTCAGGTAAAATCAAGTGACTAAGGATTTTACAGCTACAAGTGAGAACGGTAGAGGACAAACTGGTGAAGGTTAAATGGAACTAAGTACCTGGAGTGTAAGGTCCAAGGATACGTTATAACAAGAAATGTTGTAGTCGGAAACGAAGGTAGTGGTTAGTGTAGGTGTTGACCTACAACAAAAACGAAACGGAGGTAGAGAAGTAAGAAAGACCTCAATAAAGAGGTGAGAAGAGGTCATCATATAACCCATGGATGGCTGGACCCCTCAAGTAGAAAGTCACAGGATAGAAAAACGGAAAAGTATGACAACTACCCCAAGACTTTCGTTCTTATGACTTCACCAAAAGGTAAGGAAAGAGGTCACCTAGTACAAAACAGCCTCGAGAGGCGGTAGTGGGTAGGTAGAACCCACCGGGATGTACCGTTCCGAGTCTCAAAGTAACTCAATCTCTTCCGACACCAAGTAAACTAGTCCAACTAATCAAAACACACTAACACTAAAAGTAAGACAGACAGGAGACTTTTTATTCCTATTCTCTGTTACTTTCCAAGGACTACCCTCTCTGACTGACACCCCCTTTGATCCAGAACAAGACTACCCGCGCCGGTACGAGTCATTTAGAAATTAGGTATACAGTTGAAAATTTAACAGAAGAACACACCCTGTCTATTAAACACAGAACTATAAATTGAGACTATGAAGTAATTGTAAACTTCGACTTTTATGTAGATAAAACGTATTTAAATGAATTACCTGTAGATCATTTCGATTTTATCTAAAAATTTTTAACGTGTAGTTTATGATTTCTCTTAAATCTTTTATTTCACAATGGACCTATGGTAGAACGTAAAAACCATTGTCAACATGTCACAATTGTGTTATATAAGAATGTAGTTCCTTGTTTTAAGACAAAAATTTCTAAATGAATAAAAACTTTTGATACACTAAATATAAAATCCAGTACTTTCTGTTTTGAAACTTTATTATACGTTCTAATGCCTTGAGACGTTCAATCATCTCCGAGTGTTAGGATTATCAATGGGTTTATAACTTTTTTTTTTTTCCTCTACACAACTTTTAATCGTATCTTCATTATTCATCAGTTTCATTTTTCTCTTTCAGTAACGAAAAGTCGTTTCGAAATTGTTTACTTATATTGTTTTTTTTTTACGACGTTGAATCTTTCATTAAACGATAAGACGGTAACGGAAAGGTCACATATTATCCAAAATACAGGAAAGAAGAAACATTATACAAGTAATATGTGGGTTGAATCTCGTTTTAGTCGGTCTCACAGAGAATTTTTATACTTTGTCCCTAAAGGTATTAGCAGTCACCAATTCTGAGACTTGAAGGTAACGTCCTCCGTACCCAACCAGTCCCATGATTCAAGGACGTACGACACGTCGGTCTCCTCCCCGCCCCTTTATGTGTGTGTGTGTGTGTGTGTGTGTGTGTGTATGTGTGTGTGTGCATATACATACAATCTTATATATATGTATACATTATCCCAATATCAATGTACTAGAAAACTTGATGTCTTCGGACCGAAATCCAATAGATTTCCTACTATTAAGTTATAACTATATTTTACACTCATTCTTATAAATCAAGGGACAACTTCTTTTTAATAAAATGGTTGTGACAAATAAAGGGTTACCAATTTCTTCTATACGAAAAAAAAAAAGGACACACATAGTGAGTAGACAGATTTCACCTTTCACTATTATGGTGAGACGTTCGGAGTAGAGTACAACGTATGTGAGGTAGTATATGAACAAACACTCCTTTACTTTGTTCGGGTAGATAGTCAATTAGGGATAGTCAGTCTAGACTTACCATCGACATCTTACACAAGAACATTGTACACAAAGTTTTCTATCAAAAAGGAAATCAGGTCGTTCTCGACTGAACCTATTGTGTCTATACCATAGACTAAATTAACTTCCTAGAAACAAATTAATTGTCACTGTATGTATCCGGACAAATTACAAGTACCGATCCTTCATTTTTCGGTGGTACTTCGGCATCAGAAGAAGTAGACCCAATATTTCAGATAAAATGAGAAAACAGATATAGTTTTAAACATAAACGAAGGGTAGTCTAATTGTAACGAAAAATTTTTCTACTGAAAATTTTTAGAAAAAGGTGTTGTCAACAGTTTACGTCTGCTTCGTCGTGTTTCCTCGTGACTTATAAGTATCCTAATTATTTAACTATTTTCACGTTTTACTTGTATCACTACTATTAATCAAACCCTACTTTTTCTTATTCTATTTTATTAAGTTTGATTTATAAAGTGAACGTTACGTGTATAAAAATACTAGAAACCGACTTTCTCTGTTTTTATTAAAATTAATACTCATTTTTATATTTTACTACTTCCCTATCGAATTCTTATCCAAGGAATAAAAATAAACTTTAAATTTTAAAGGAATTGTACAAAATTAAACTAAGAAGTTACTTTTCACAGTTGTCAAAGAAGGGAAATATTAGAAAAAAGATTGACGAAACATAATCTTTATTCACAAGGGGTGAGGATCAGAGGTACGCCCTTCCACTAGGGACTCCTGCAAGAAACTGAGAACTAAAGAAACAGGTAAAGAAGGGAGGTGCTTCACCTTCGTTCCCCGAGACAGAATGGACTGACAATTAGAGTTTGCTCGTTATCATGGACTGTCCGAGTACGGGAGGAGAGACCTCGGTCGGTTCGGGTGGGGAGGTACGTCAGTAGACCCGTCCTGAGGGATTTTGTCCTAGGAGAGACCAACAAATAATAAAGAGTGTGATAGTAGTGTATCACCAGACAGTAATGAAACGAGAGTCGGGTTTCGTGGAGAAAATAAGGCAACAAAGAAACGTATGAGACTTTAGAGACGTTTAAAACCTTTTGTCTAAGAGTGGGATTGAAGAGAGAAGAGACAAGGGAAATAGTTGAACATGGTTTTCACCTTTAAAAGACAATGGGGTAATCTACACACACACACACACACACACACACACACACACACAAACAGAATCAGTGAATCAACACAGACTGAGACGTTGGGGTACCTGACATCGGGTGGTACGAGGAGACTGGTACCCTAAAGGTTCCTATGTTTAATCCTATATTGTAATGAAATTTTTTGAAACGAATATCTAAATTACAGATTGAACTTAACACTCTTTTATGGTGAAAAATTGTTAGAGATCGAAGTGATGATTATAGGAAAATCAATAAAATTCAAGTACTGAATTTTGATAAAGTTTCAGACCATTTTGGACTTTACTGAACACATTAAGTATTCCGGTGAATTGTCTAGATAAAATCCTTTAAGATCTGTAGATACTGTGAGTTCCTCTTAAAAATTCTGGTAATAACGAAATAACTTTGACTACAACAAGTCAACCAGTCAGTACAGACTATGAAACGGTGGGGTACCTGAAGACGTACGTTCCGAAGGGACAGGAACTGATAGAGGATCTCAAGTACGTTTTAGTACAGGCAACTTAACCACTACGGTAGGTTAGTAGAGTAGGAGATAGTGTCATAAGAGGGGTACGGGTGTTAGAAAGTGTCGTAGTCCCAAAATAGGTTACTCAGACGAGAAGGGCAGTCCATCGGTTTCATACCCTTGAAGTCGAAGTCGTAGTCAGAAGAGGTTGTCCTATCAAACTTCGTAGTTAAGAGACCACGAGTCGGAAGAAATACCAGGTTAAGAGGGTAGACATGTACTGATGACCTTTTTGAAATCGAAACTGATCTGTCTGTAAACAACCGTTTCACCACAGAGACGAAAAATTATACGTAACATCGAAGTAGTACCGAAAAAAAGGGTTCCTCGTTCACAGAAAATTAAAGTACCGACGTCAGTGGTAGGTGTCACTAAAACCTCGGGTTCTTTTATTTCAAAAAGTGTCAAAGGTATTAAAGGGGTAGATAAAAGTGAGACGAGAAAGTGGAAATAGTTCTCTGAGAAATCAGGGACAAGTGAAATACGGTAATTTGACCATATTAGTCGTATAGACTCCAATAACCGTTAAGAAGGACGTCAGAACTAAGGTCGAACAGGAAGTAGGTCGGACGGTAAAGCTACTACATGAGACGTATATTCAATTTATTCGTACCTTTGTTATATGTCGTAAATGGATGATCAAAGAGTCAAAACTTGGTCAAACAACAAGACACAGACCAAGATTGAACGAAGAATTGGACGTATGTCCAACGAGTTCTCCGTCCTTTCCACCAGACCATAAGGGTAGAGAACTTCTTCAAAGGTCAAAGGACACTATGTTTGTCCGTTTCCAAATTTACATCAGTTACTTCGTCTTCATCAAAAAAAGACCTTAAGGGGAAGAAACAACGGTCTCAGGTCGAGGTCGTCGGTCCCTTAGTCGGACTTCCCTACCCATCACAGCTACTCATTGCTACGTCGGAGAGTAAATCAAAAGAACCTGAGGTACAAATAAAGTTCGAAATCCAAGAGAAAATATGAAACTGCTTTCGTAATCCAGTCTCCAAACTGTAAAAGTCAAAGGGGAGTGGGTCTAAATAACAGAGGTATTTAGTAACAACAGGAAGTTCGTCTCAAAGACGAAGTCGTCAAGAGAGTCTTAACACAAATAAATTTGAACACTAATATAACATTGAGTACGAACATAGACCCGACGTATGGTGTTTGGAGTCAAATAAAGAATAGAAAGATTTAGGACAAACGGAGACCGTAGGACTAGAGTGATAGAGAGTCTTTCCGAAACTCGACAATTATAGAGATTTTAAGGATTAGAGGTATTCGATATCATTTTATACTATTGTATCAGGAATTTAATTGTAAGGAATTTAGAAATCGAAGATTGATAAAAGTTAATAAGGATTCGGGATTTAAGTCGTTTGAGGAAATGGTACTGTTAAAGGGAGTGTCTATTCAAAGTCTATTGTTAGGGAGGGTACCGGAGTTCCACACCGGATACACGAGTAGAACCTTGTGAGAAAACATTTCTAGGGACTTGTTTGCGGTTACTAAATGAAATACTTGATAAGAGATTCGTGTTGACGTCTTCTGAAACACGGAAGAGTACGAGGAGAGTTCTTGTTATTCGTGGAATCATAAGAAAAGTCATTTGAGTCGTCGGCTCCTTTCCTTTTTTTTGTTCAGTCTTAGTGTTCTGGATTGAGAAAGTAGGGTCCAGACACGGACGCCCTGTTCCTCTCCCTCAACCCCGGTACGGAGGTAAAACGGTCATTACGGATTGCACCGAGGGCTGTAAACACTAGGTTGTCTATAACCGTTAAACTAGAGACCAAGAAGACTTAAAAGATTTAGGTTGAACACGTAAACCTTCAAGAACCAAGTGTTTAACAACTTAGAAGGTAAGTCAAGTCAAGTCAGTGACTCAACACAGGTTGATAAACACTGGGGTTCCTGACGTCGTGTGGTCCGGAGGGACGGGTAGTGGTTGAGGTCAAATGAGTTTGAGTACAGGTAACACGGTCACTCCTGTAGGTTGGTAGAATATGAGACAACAGGGGAAGGTAAGGACGGAAGTCAGAAAAGGTCGTAGTCCCAGAAAAGGTTACTCAGTCGAGAAGTGTAGTCTACCGGTTTCATAACCTCAAAGTCGAAGTCGTAGTCAGGAGGGTCACTTATAAGTCCTGACTAGAGGAACGTCAGGTTCCCTGAGATCTCAGAAGACGTTGTGGTGTCAAGTTTTCGTAGTTAAGAAGCCGTGAGTCGAAAGAAATATTAGGTTGAGAGTGTAGGTACGTACTGATGACCTTCTTACTATCGAAACTGATGTGGCCGGAAAAACACGTTTCATTACAGAGAGGAAAAATTATACGACAGATCCAACCAGTATTTAAAAAATAGTTCCTTATTTGTAGAAAATTAAAGTACCGACGTCAGTGGTAGATGTCACTAAAACCTCGGGTTCTTTTATTTCAGAGAGTGACAAGGTGACAAAGGGGTAGATAAACGGTACTTCACTACCCTGGTCTACGGTACTAGAATCAAAAGACTTACAACTCGAAATTCGGTTGAAAAAGTGAGAGGAGTAAGTGAAAGTAGTTCTCCGAGAAATCAAGGAGAAGTGAAAGACGGTATTCCCACCACAGTAGACGTATAAACTCCAATAACTATAAAGAGGGTCGTTAGAACTAAGGTCTAACACGAAGTAGATCGGGTCTCAAAGAGTGTCATATGAGACGTATCTTCAATTTCTTCGTCCCACTGTTATATATCGGAACCACAAGAGGAAAGGGATAAACCTTGGTCAGACAACAAGGTACAGGTCAAGATTGACAAGGAAGGACTGTACGTCTAAAGAGTCCTCTGTCCAGTACACCAGACCATAAGGGTATACAACTTCTTAAAAGGTCAAACACCACTAGGAGTGTCAGTTTCCGAAACCGTATCAGTTATTTCGTCTTTATCTACAAAAGGACCTTGAGAGACGAAAAAACTATTAGGTCACCTACAACCGTTGAACTAGAGACCAAGGAGACGGAAAAGATTTAGGTCGAACTTGTAGACCTTCAAGTGTTGAGTACATGACGACTTCGGACCGAACCTCTTAAAACTCGTAATGAAATGATCGTACACTCTACTCACGTTAACACACCATCAAACTCATAAACAACCGTAACGGAAGGAAACCCTAACGTTACTTTTGACTGTAAAAGGTTAGGACACCGGTGACGACTCAAAAGGTTTAAAAGACCGTACAACTCACGTCGTGAAAGTGTCGTAATCGAAAGTCCTAAACTTTGTCAAGTTGACCTTAAGGTAGTGGAGGTGATCGAAACAAGTATCACTACGAAGGATTCCGGGTGAACTGAAACGTAAGGTCCTACAGACCGAGTGTTAGTGTCAACACTAATAGACCCAGTACTTATAGAAAAAAACATATCAAAAGACACGTAAGTACGGTGGAGAAGAATTATAGTAGACGAAGACAATCCAGCTATGGTAAAGACAGTAAATAACTCGGGCAGAAACGTACTCTATAAGGGAACCATAAAGATTAAAAGAACTTCTCTAGAGAGCTGAAAGGGTAATATAACAAAAGGAGATAAAGAAACGTTTACCTTCGGTCGTTAAGTGGAAACAGGAAAACGTAACTTTACGACTTATTACATGTACATATTATGACTTACAAATAAAACAAAGAAAGGATTCTATTAAAGTAAATTTATTCTGATTGCCAAGGAAGTTTTCACATAAGGAATGGGACCTAGTCTATTGAAACAAATAAAATTATAACTTAAAGAGTGAAAAATCTAACTTATTAAAGTGCAATAACATACCATATATACGTAAAAATTTAGTTCTTCAATGAATAAAACTTTATGATAAGATAATCTTAATATATAAAATGTTTATTTAGTCATATAAATAGTATACGTCTAATTTGGAGTTTACGTATGTGTATATATCCTTTCGATTTGGACGGAATTACTTATACTATTACTGAATTACTAAGATGGAAAATAAAACATTATACTCGTAAAATATATTTTATAAACACTATTCTCTTTATATATAACCTATATAGACACTATTTATTCTGAGGGGTATGTAGTAATAAGTACAATTCTTACTTAAGGATCGTTCCATATTGACGAAATTTTCGGTATATAGTTTCCATAATTACCGTTCATGACAATCTCCGACTTCTTGAGGTTCTTGAAGAAAAGGGGAGGTTATTGACTTATGAGTTTTTAGACTCTCATGAGTTCATTACCATTTCTATATAAAAACGAAAAGATAGGAACTTAACGTATGGTGGAAATTAGATATTTGGCAATTATTATATATTCGATACTTGACACCGCAACCTCTTCTGAGCTCTCAGGGAACCTGACGTTCCTCTAAGTTGGTCAGGTAGGATTTCCTCTAGTCAGGACCCACAAGTAACCTTCCTGACTACGACTTCGACTTTGAGGTTATGAAACCGGTGGAGTACGCTTCTCAATTGAGTAACCTTTTTTGAGACTACGACCCTCCCTGACCCCCGTCCTCCTCTTCCCCTGTTGTCTCCTACTCTACCGACCTACCGTAGTGGCTAAGCTACCTGTACTTAAACTCACTTGAGACCCTCAACCACTACCTGTCCCTCCGGACCACATGACACTAAATACCCCAGCGTTTTCAGTCTCGGTTGTCTCAGTCTCCTAAGGGACCACCGAGTATACCATTTCGTAGACGGACGTAAACCCTCTAGGCCCAAGTTAGGGACCCAACTCTTCTAGGGGACCTCTTTCTTTACTGTTGGGTGAGGTCATAAGAACGGATCTTTTAAGGTACCTACCTCCTCGAACAACCCGATGTCGGGTACCCCAACGTTTCTCAGCCTATACTGACTCGTTCATTTGACTTGACTTTGAGTAAATTCACAAGAAACTTAAACGTGTATGTTTCCCGAGGGGACCACGGAGTTTATCATTTCTTAATCAGACGTTACGGTCTCTACACCCAAGCTAGGGACTCGAACCTTCTGAGGGGACCTATTCCTTTACCGTTGAGTAAGGACATAAAAACGGACCCTTTAGTGTACCTGTGTCCTCGGACCACCCGACGTCAGGTACCCCAGCGTCTCAGTTTGTTCTGACTCGTTGACAGTGTGTCTTAAGTGTGGAAAAATCATGATTTGTATCATTACTTACCACTTAATGGATATGTCAACGAAATATTGATGTTGATGTCTATCATCATGAAAAATCAAAAAGTTCAACTTTGTTTACATCACGTATCAGTTCACTAAGTTACAACCACATCTTCGAAAAGGGTTTTCAACCACTATACTTTTTATTATGTATTTTACTATCTTATAGTAAAGATTATTATATTTTTTCATATATGTATATATGTATATGTATATATATATACCTATTAATTATCTTTTCGTACTGACATGGTGTACAGGACCTAGAATAAACTGTGTAATCACTAATCGAATTTAATATTAGGTTTATATTATTTGTTTATGTTATACGTATAACAAACGTTAACTGAATAAAATTATATACCTTAGAAGTAAAAGTTATAGACCTTCGATATTAACTTACATCATGTCTTAATATGAAATGAAAAATAATTCGTAAAACCTCAAAATATAAATTAATGGATTTCAGGTAGGAAGTCTCTGTCGTACGGTGACAAAATGACACCCCCTTTTTAATATAATTTCTACACTGTTACTTTATCCTTCTCTACTACAGTCCGTACATGTAAAAAAGTTTTCCCGATCCACGACGTTTACCCTAGACTCATTCTGTTTTAGTCTTTTAATTTGATATAGCAGTCTTAAAACCTGAGTACTCCCTATTAGACTTATTAGTCAAGTGGAGTTTATGTCGAGAGTCCTCTTCCGTAAAAGTAAATATACTGTTTATTTTTTAGGTCTTCCTTATATCGCGGAACTAAGTAGAGTTAAACCTATAATGGTATTTCTGTTTACGTAAAGTAAAGGACCACTAACTTTCACCTATAGTCCATATGTATATCAATTTACGCCTTATAGACAAATTCTTTTTATAAAAAGAAGAAGAATATAGAATTATAATAATTCTTTATAAAAAGAATTTATAAAGACCAGGATTAATTTTTGGTTCCACTAATTGAACGTAATTATTTTATTACACTCCGTTCCAAATGGAGTTTATGAATATAACGATAAAAGTCCCAAAAGGAGGGACAAAGAGTTTCCATTGAAAGATAAAACCTGTGGTTACGTATCCGTATAAGGTTCATATGATAATAAATCCATAATCTACAGAAATTCTTATTTTGTTTGGGTTATCTTCTCTCGGATCATTTTTAAGGATCATCAGGTTAATTTAAATATATTATAGAACTTTTTTTACGTGTGTCTTATGTCTTTATCTCATATATACAGAGGAAAGAGTCTAGAATAAAATGCATAAAGTTATAGTAAAATATGGTATGTCCTAGTAAAGTCTCCAGAACTATGAAAAGTAAATATACATAAAGATTCATACTAAAAAAACTGACTTTAAGAGTAAAAATAAAGATACATGATAAGTGAGTTCATTCGTTTTAGACTTAAATATCTAACAAAAATATAGATCAGTGAAACGGTTTAAAATGTTCAATAGGGTTGAAAATATATATATATATATATTTTGATAATCTAAACAAGTAACGGATCAATAAAACACACAAATGTATTTAAAAGGTCTTTGTATCCGTTATAATTTATTACTACCACTAAATACCATGGATAGAGATCATCTTGTCAAATATTGAAAGACAACCAGAAACCATTGGTCAATTTATAGCAATATATACTAATATGAGTAAAAAAAATCACAAATGATCTGTAAATGTAATTTTTACGACGGTCTATAATACATTGAAAAGTCATATATGACTAGAACAATTTTCAAGGAATTCAAAATCTTACTAAAATGAAATGAACTAAGTAACGATTTATTCTACAATAAAAAACCTATAATCTTGTAAAAGAAATAATAATCAATAAGGTTACTTTTAAAGGGGACATTATTTTTCCAGTTCTTTTGGAACACGGGACTTATTCCAACCGGAGTAGAATGGAGGGCTCAACTATTATATGTCCCAGGTCCGTGAACTTGTGGCTTCCTCGATGTCGTCAGAAAAGAAGTGAGGTCGGTAGGACTAGGTCCGATATGACAACCCTCTCATTCATTAGAGGAGCCAAGACAGAATGACGTCGTTTCTAAACTTTGTCATCTGTTCACAATGTCGAGACAATGTCGAGTCTCAAAATAAGTCGTTCGTTTCCTATCACGTGGGAGCTCCGTACTCTAACCCGGTTGGGGTTTCTCTCCGGAGTTAGGTAGAACCGAGGAGAAAAACATGTAAACAGAAGAGGGAGACTCGGACGAGACACATTTGACCCGATCGGTCCTCCCGACAAACAAAGTGGACTCCAAGAGTGAGGTAGGATGGTGGTAAAACCTGAGGAAAAAGGATAAGATTGATGGATTGTTATGATACCGGGAATGGAATCTATGGACCAATCCAGAAGTATAAGAATTAACTTTTAGTCCGAGTCATGACTTAGAGTCAGACGGAGAGACCCAGGAGTTATGAAAGTCCTGGACACACGAGAGGGTCCTTCGACACCACATTTAGGATTTAGGGAGTTGATGGTGAGGACTACACTACTACCTAACGTAGATTTAATATGGAAGTTATTCGGAGAATAGGATGGAGGGATTGGACTATTTTTCTGGTAATAGACGAGACAGAAGTAACACGGAAAGTCTAGTGTAATGAAAATTGACAGTGAACTTGTTTTAATCGTAGAATCTCAAAGATGGATGAACTGGGTTAAGTAGATCAGAAGGAATTGAAAAAGTCACTGTTACAAAGACTCTAAAGGTTTACAATCTAATTACCACTTTTCCTTAAAGATACTTTTCATTTTTACTTCTTAAAGAACCTATATTTCCTTACGTATCTAAATAAGTTCCCGAAGGGAACATCGGGTCGACCATTTATTAGACGGACGTCACGTCCTCTGGACCAAAGCTAGGGGACCACCCCTTCTAGGGGACGTCTTTCCTTTCCGTTTGATGAGGTCATAAGACCGGACCTCTTAAGGTACCTGTTCCCTGGGAACACCCAATATCAGGTACCCCAACGTTTCTCAGTCTGTGTTGACTCACTGATTGTGTATCCAAACAATAAAATGGATTTGTCTTACAATTTCATAAGGTAAGGTTTGTGTAACATTTTTTAGATTAAATACTAAACGTATACACACGAAAAATAATTCGTGGATGGTACATAAAATATCACAATGTACAATCTGTGAATACAATCTCATCATTTATAGAGGTAGTACTATGAATTTAAACCCTTACCTTCTGTATCTGTACATTTATCTATTTAACAGTACTAAAGTCTATCACTCTTTACGGTACTCCTGTCCTTTCACTGTCAATGACTCTAATCAACCAACTAGATTAGTTTTAACAAAAGAAGTTTCCTCATTGGATTCTCGACCATGAACTGACTGTTTTATTTCAATTGGCGTACATCCATACTCTCATTTCTTAAGGTTCTTCTTATAGGTTCAACTCCTTTTGTTAGTTATTCGCATAACGTATCTGTGTTTTACTTCCGGTCCCCGACTTTAAATCTTTACCTTTTTCCATCCGGGTGGGGATAGTCTTGTAAATCCAGTCACATCCCTCAAATTTACAAAAACATTCAGAATTATCCATAAGAAATCGATGTTCCATATACTCAGAAAATATACATTTATGAGTTGTTGAAATAAACCTCTTTATGTTATGTCGTTTTATAGTGTATTTAAAAAGTTATAATACGACAAAAACTTGTTCCTTGCAAAAATAACATTTGTAGTCAACACATAACTTTCACTTTATGTTATAACTCCTCATCTGAAATATCGTAACGGTTTCGTTTTATCATAAAGGATAACATTAATCTTTCAATAACACCTTTCCAAGTACGTTTTGAACGATGAATTATAGTAAAGATCTTGTACGAACTTTTCAACTCTGTAGAGTTTTTATAAGTTTATCATGTAGTTTTTAGATAGTCATTTGACATTTTAATCAGTTTGACTTCAGTAATATACCTTAAAATAAGGAAGAAATGTACGGTCGATCCTTTTTGACTGTTTGGACTAAACCCCGTCTAGAAGACGGACTTTACCAAAGAACAATAGGTACTTATCCTCACTTAGAGGACACACTAAATCCAGCATCTTATATGAAGTGTTACGATTATAGATGAACCTTTTTAAATTATGTCAAATCTCAAACAGTTGTATATATGAATTAAAGATATTAAAATCTGTGAGAGAACACAGTCATATATTAAGTCATATAGTATAGTGACTTTGAAAGACCTTTTCACTTTTTAGGAGAAACCACAAAAAAAAAAAAAAAAAAATTTGAATCGTTTTTGTCCACATTTCACTTGAAATCTTTTCTCCTCTATTGGACATATTTATACCTCGTAGATGGTGAAATAGAAAACGGTCCAAAGTCAGATTCACTTCACTCACTTTCCTACCATAAGTAAATACACACATACGTACATGGATAGATATATTCACACGTGTGTGTGACTACTTGTGTATACCTACTTATACATCCATTCTTACATACAGACTAGGTTCAAGGGTTCGGACTTGTAGTTATAGATATTCCATATAGGTCAACGATGGTAAGGAGTACGGTTTTTAGATTTCTAGATTTCTTCCATTTACTCCCTTTATCTTCTTTAAAGAGAACCAATTTAGATTGATCTAAGAGACTTTAGACATAACCATCGGAGACAAATCCGATGGTTGTCGGATTTGTCTATACGGAGACAAACGTTACTGTCCTTTTTTATAAAAAAAAACATTTTAATTCGAACACTAAACTTCGACCTAGTTGGTAGAAGTCCAATTTTTGCTAATTAAGGAAGTTGGGACTAAAAACTGTAATATCATCTTCAACGTCTATCCGTTCTGTCTGAAACGGGAGTTCTTTGAGTATAAGTCAATACAAATTTTTGTCACTTCAAAGGACCTTATCATCAGATGGAAAGATTAAGGTCTTCTATCAGATTTTAAAGGAGACCTTTGTCGTAAATAACAATTATAGCGTAAATAAGACTCATCCTTACTGGAGAGGGAAAGTGTAAAGATTCATATCGAGGGTAAAGGATTTTGTTGTTTACATAACCTAAGTGACTCGGTGCTACCTAGTAATTTCTTGCGGACACACTTGATTCAACCAGGTTAAACTCACTTCTTCGAGATAGAAATATTCCCTCCATGTTTAAGGAGAAACGAAGCCCCGAACAACCGTATTCCGACATCTAAAGTTTGACAGAACAGACACTTTTTACCCGAACCTGGAGGAACTTTCAGTCTTTCTTCGATCGAAGTTCGGATACCTCGACTATTACTCAAACCAAATTTCTATAGTTGGAAGGTGACTTCATAAGTAAAGAACTTGTTTGTCTAAAAGTCACCTGCCCAAAGATAGTACGTACAGATTTTCTTATGACTACTCTAAATTAGTCTAGATCCTGATGTCTTCAATCTGTATTTTTTATTCGTTAACTCAGTGAAGTGTTCACCATTTTTCACTTCTGAACGTAGGTATTCACTTATCTTTTAGATATACGATATTATATTATTTGACTTTAAACCTGTCTTTTGTGATAGTTCTACAGATCATTAAAACCTCAAGGACTAGACTTTTGTGGTCATATATTTATCCATCGATTACTAGTGTCGTTGTTCTAAAGGACGGTTACCACGATTTTTATTCATTATTACCATCCAATTTTTTTTTTCTTTTTCTTGATCTGGTGTGTCTTCTTCTAGATGATCTCTCGTTTTATGAAATAATGTTCCATAAAGTTATAGATACTATATTTCCTTTAAATTTTTACAAGTCAAGTCAAGTTAAGTCATCGAGTCAGTACAGGCTGAGACGCTGGGGTACTTAGCGTCGTACGGTCTGGCGGGACAGGTAGTGGTTGAGGGTCTCAAGTGGGTCTGAGTACAGGTAGCTCCGTCACTACGGTAGGTCGGTAGAATAGGAGACAGTAGGGGAAGAGGAGGACGGGGGTTAGGGAGGGTCGTAGTCTCAGAAAAGGTGACTCAGTTGAGAAGCGTACTCCACCGGTTTCATGACCTCAAAGTCGAAGTCGTAGTAAGGAAGGTTTCTTTAGGGTCCCGACTAGAGGAAGTCTTCCCTGACCAACCTAGAGGAACGTCAGGTTCCCTGAGTGTTCTCAGAAGAGGTTTTGGTGTCAAGTTTTCGTAGTTAAGAAACCACGACTCGAAAGAAGTGTCAAGTGGAGAGTGTAGGTATGTACTGGTGTCCTTTTTGGTATCGGAACTGATCTGCCTGGGAACAACCGTTTCATTACAGAGACGAAAAGTTATACGATAGATCTAACCAGTATTGAAAAGAAGGTTCCTCATTCACAGAATTAAAGTACCGACGTTAGTGGTAGACGTCAATAAAACTTCGGGTTTTTTTATCAGACTGTGACAAAGGTGACAAAGGGGTAGATAAAGGGTACTTCACTACCCTGGTCTACGGTACTAGAATCAAAAGACTTACAACTCGAAATTCGGTTGAAAAAGTGAGAGGTGAAAGTGAAAGTAGTTCTCCGAAAAATCAACAAGAAGTGAAAGACGGTATTCCCATTACAGTAGACGTATAGACTCCAATAACTATAAAGAGGACCGTTAGAACTAAGGTCGAACACGAAGAAGGTCGGGTCGTAAAGAGTACTACATGTGACGTATATTCAATTTATTCGTCCCACTGTTATATGTCGAAACTGCATGAGGAAAAGGATAAACCTTGGTCAGACAACAAGGTACAGGTCAAGATTGACAACGAAGGACTGGACGTATATCCAAAGAGTTCTCCGAATATTGTAAAGTTTAAATCTTTGTTCTAATACCTTTTTTAATATGATTCTATTTATTGTATACCTACCCTTTTTTATTAAACCGGGAGGTTAAAAGACCTAAGTACCGACTCTAAGGGGAAGATTATTTTCTGTCTATTTACCTCTTTTTATACCCAAATTATTATACATATGAAAGACATATGTATCCTCTATGGGTTTTTTTGACTCATTGAGAAGTTTTATCGGGTTCTGAGATGGTATTTATACTTAAGGTCGATGTCTATTTTCTTACTATAACCCCTACCCGGTTTCCGGTCAATTTACTTCAATGGTCCTTTTTGTGTCCTTATACCAACAATAAGTCGAAATTCAGTACACGAAAGAGGTAACTATTCTCAAAGATCTCAAAATAAGTAAAAAGAGACACACCATGTCTCTCCCTTTTTGGGAATTTTTAAATTGAAAGGAAATATTTACATTTACCAAGTATTTTCTTATCACAAGTGAGACAAAGTCTCGAGAAGAACATAGCCGAAAAAAAAAAAAAAAGAGTTATTGAAGTTTTATTAAGAAAAAATACTATGTTGCAGTGTAACCCTCCATCGTATAAGACGAGGTAAAGTTTGGACGAGATTTTGAAGGTTTTGTAAACTTTCAGATCTTCGACCCAACCATCTAGAGAGGTAATGAAGTGACTTATTCAGAGAATCAAGACTCTTCTGTAAAGTTCATTTGTAGACTCTTAGTAAAGTCTTCCACCGCTTCGTCTAACCTGTGGTTTCAATCCAGACACACCACGTTCGTTAGTCAACAACCCAAAACAACAACAACAAAAGACTCAAAACAACTAAATCCTACAACACCGTTAAAATCCACATTTCGTTTCAATTAGTCATTAGGTTTACGAAGATAGGTGAGGAAGAAATTCTAATAAAGGGGTATATTCGTTAATGTCTCATAATGTATCTCAAGGGAAACGATATGACAACCAGAAATAATCAAGGGATTAAATATATATTATCACACACATACATATATATATATATATATATATATATATATATATATATATATATATATATACACTTAGAGTTAGAAGGTTCAACAGGGAAGGGAATAAATGGGAGGACCCTTGATATCCAAACAAAAGATGTAGACGTTCACATAAAAACAAAACATCTATTCAAGTAAACATGGACAAACAAACAAACAAACAAAAAGTCAAGTCAAGTCAACGAGTCAGCACAGCTGAGAAACACTGGGGTACCTGACGTCGTGCGGTCCAAAAAGACAGGTAGTGGTTGAGGACCTCGAATGAGTTTGAGTTCACGTAACTCAACCACTACGGTAGGTTGGTAGAGTAGGAGACAAAAGGGGAAGAGAAGGACGGAAGTTAGAAAGGGTTGTACTCCCAGAAAAGATCGCGTAGTGAAGAAACGTAGTCCACCGGTCAACTTCAAAGTCGAAGTCATAGTCAGGAGAGTTACTTATAAGTCCTGACTAAAGGAAATCCTACGTGACCAACCTAGAGGAACGTCAGGTTCTCTGAGAGTTCTCAGAAGAGGTTACGGTGTCAAGTTTTCGTAGTTAAGAAACTTCGAGTCGAAAGAAATGTCAGGTTGAGAGTGTAGTTGTATACTGATGATCTTTTTGGTATCGAAACTGATCTACCTGTAAACAACCGTTACATTACAGAGACGAAAAATTATACGACAGATCCAACCATTATTGAAAGGAAGGTTCCTCATTAGCAGAAAATTAAAGTACCACCGTTCAGTGGTAGACGTCACTGAAACCTCGGGTTTTTTCTTTCAGAGAGTGACAAAGGTAACAAAAGGGTAGATAAACAGTACTTCACTTCCCTAGTCTACGGTACTAGAATCAAAAGACTTACAACTGAAAATTCGATCGAAAAAGTGAGAGGACAAAGTGAAAGTAATTCTCTGATCAAGAAGAAACGAAAGACGGTATTTCTACCACAGTAGACGTATAGACTTCAACGACATAAAGAGAGTCTTTAGAACTAAGGTCGAACACGAAGTAGGTCGGGTCGTAAAGAGTACTACATGAGACGTATATTCAATTTATACGTTCCACTGTCATATGTCGGAACTACATGAGGAAAGGGCTAAACTTTGGTCAGACGAAAGGGTACAGATCAAGATTGACAACGAAGAACTGGACGTATGTCTAAAGAGTCCTCCGGTCAGTTCACCAGACCATAAGGACATAGTAAGTCCTAAAAGGTGTCAAACAACACTAGGTGTGTCAGTTTCCGAAACCACGTCAGTTATTTCGTCTTCATCAACAAAAAGACCTTGACAGAACGAAAAAGCTACTAGGTTGCCTACAACCGTCAAACTAGAGATCAAGAAGACGGAAAAGGTTTAGATCGAACCTGTAGACCTTAAAGTACCAAGTGTATGGTGACTTCGGACCGAACCTCTTAAAATTCGTAATGAAACAAACCCCTGGGGACTCCTCCATGCCCAGTCGTCACATGACGACGTCCCCGTCCTCGAGACCCACGTCATCTGGCCCCATAGCGTATTCGGGAGAACCTCCTCCAGCGGTAATTGGGTGGTATCTCGACGGTCTTGAATGTGGACAAAAAGTCTAAGCTGTATATTCACTATAGTATACTATAAATATAAAGAGACGGACCGAATAAAGTAAGTCAAACTGTCAGAGATCCAAGTGGGTACAATTACGTTTAGAGTAAACAAAATTACCGACTCATGATGACGTAAAAATACACACCGTGAAGAACAACTACCTGGAAATCCAATAAAGGTACATGACCGTTAACATATATCACGATGTTTCTTGTGACCTCACGTACACAGAAAAACTTAATACCAAAAGAGGACTATACGAGTTCTCACTCTAACGACCTAGTATACGATCGAGACAAAAAATCAAAAATTCCTTGGATGTACGATACAAGGTATCACCGACATGGTCAAATGTAAGGGTGACTGTCACATCCTCCCGAGGGAAAGGAAGTGTGGGAGAGGTCGGAAATAAGAAACATCTAAAAAACTACTACCAGTAAGACTGACGACACTCAACCATAGAGTAACATCGTAACTAAATGTAAAGAGATTATGTTACAACTCGTAGAAAAGTACACGAAATATCGGTAGACTTACAGTAGAAGCCTCTTTACAGATTAATATTGAAGACGGTAAAACACTAAAAAAAGACAAACAAATAAATAAATAAAAAAATATGAATCGAATTACTTGTCAAAGACATCAAACCTCAAATTAGGGAACAGTCAACGAAACAAACATTTATAAAAGAGGGTAAACCTCCCAACGGAAAGGTAAAACAAACACCAAAGGAGACGACACGTTTTCGAACATTCATATTAATCCAGGTTAAACAAATAAAAACAAAATAAAAGGAATGAGATCTTTCATATATATGTTTTTCTAGACCTACATTAAGTACAGTGTGTCACAAGACGGATACAAAAGGAGATTCTCAAACAATTATAAGTACGAATGTAAATCCAGGAATCAGACAGAACTCAAATAACAACTTATTCCACAATCCTTCACAAGAGTAAAGTAAACAAAGTATATCTTCCGGTCAAAAGGATCGTAGTGAATAACTTCTCTGATAGAAAAGAGGTAAATATAACAACGGACGAAAAAGTATCCAATCCACTGCTATCCGTGTACCCAAATAGTTATCTGAAAGACAGGACAAGACAACTCGATATAAAGACATAAACACAGTCATGTTATAATAAGACTACTGATATCGAAACATCATATCAGACTTCAGTTCCTCGAACTAAGGAGGTCGAGGTAAAAAGAATTCTAGCGAAACCGATAAACCCCATAAAACACCCGTCTTTCACTTCTTGATTTCTCGGAGAACTACTTTCACTTTCTCCTCTCACTTTTTCAACCGAATTTCGAGTTGTAAGTCTTTTGTTTCTAGTACCGTAGACCAGGGTAGTGAAGTACCGTTTAACGACCCCTTTGTCACCTTTGTCACCGACTGAAATAAAAAGACCCGAGGTTTTAGTGACGTCTATCACTAACGTCGGTACTTTAATTTTCTATGAAAGAGGAACCTTCTTTCAATACTGGTTGGATCTGTTGTATAATTTTTCGTTTCTGTAATGAACCGGTTGTTTCCAGGTAAATCAGTTCCGATACCCAAAAGGTCACCAGTACATACCTACACTCTCAACCTGATATTTCTTTCGACTTACGGCTTCTTAACTAGGAAAACTTGACACCACAACCTCTGCTGAGAACGATTAGGGAACCTGACGTTCCTCTAGGTTGGTCAGGTAAGATTTCCTCTAGTCAGGACCCACAAGAAACCTTCCTTACTACGACTTCGACTTTGAGGTTATGAAACCGGTAGAGTACACTTCTCGACTGAGTAACCTTTTCTGGGATTATAACCCCTTTTAACTCCCGTCCTACTCTTCCCCTACTGTCTCCTACTCTACCAACCTACCGTAGTGACTGAGCTACCTGTACCCAAACCCACTTGAGACCCTCAACCACTACCTGTTCCTCCGGACCGCACGACGCCAAGTACCCCAACGTTTCTCAGTCTGTACTGACTTACTGACTTGACTTGATACAAAGGTATAGATTAAGACACTTTTCACGGTAACCATTAAACTATCCCTAACGTAACTTAGACATTAAACGAAACCAAATATATCAGTAAAAGTGTTATAATTAAGAAGGGTGGAGTGTTATGTCATATAGAGAAGTAGACAAACACAGTAGAAACTAAAGAAAGTAATCATAGGATATCAAAAGACTTGTATTCACAAAATGGAGGTAATGACTCAAATAAGTATCCATAAAATAAGAAAAAAATACGTAATCATTTACTCTAACGAACGAACTAAAGACAAAGACTAGTAAACAAAAATCACACATCCTTATGTTCTCTAAAGAGACATAATTAAACATAGGACGTTCAAATGGTTTAAGTAACTACTCGAGATTATCTAAAGACTATCGTAGAAATCCTAAAAAGGTACATATCTTAGTACAGTAGACATTTCTCACTGTCAAATGAAGAAAAGGTTAAACCTAAGGAAAATAAAGAAAAAGAAGAGACTAACGATGCGGATCCGTGAAATTTTTGGTACAACATATTTTCACCGGTCTCACATGGAGGGACAGAACTAGAATGTCCTTTACGAATATCAAAAAGTGACAACTACAAACGACAGCCAAACAACGTATACCGGAAATAATACCACTCCATCTAAAGACGAAACGGGTGTAAGACCTCTCTAAAATAGTATTTACCTACAACTTAAAACAATTTTCGAAAAAGACGTAAATAACTCTATTAGTATAAAAAAACCTAGATTAAAAAATAAGAAGATAAACAACTACACTAGATAGTTTGACTAACTAAACGTCTATAACTATATAGGAACGGAAACACCCCATTTAGTGTTAACTAGTACGACATACTAGGAAAATCCGAAGGGACCAACGAGTCAACCATTTCTTAGACGGACGTTACGTCCTTTGGATTCAAGCTAGGGACCTACCCCTTCTAGGGGACCTCTTCCTTTACCGTTGGGTGGCGTCATAAGAACGGACCTTTTAGGGTACCTGTCTTCTCGGACGACCCGATGTCAGGTACCCCAACGTTTCTTAGTCTGTCCTGACTTATTGATTTGGTGGTGGTGGTACTAGGAAAATTACAAAACAACTTTAACAAAACGATTATAAAACAACTCGTATAACGCTAGATACCAGTAACCACAATAAACAGACATTAAAAGACACACACACTATAGAAACAGACGAAAACTATAGTTACACTATCACCGAAGGATCACACTCGGACCCTCACAAAGAAAGAGATCTGAAAAACCCTTCTCAAAGTCTTCCAATCCACAAGTCAAGCCAAGTCAAGTCAGTGAGTCAACACAGACTGAGAAACGTTGGGGTACTTATCGTAGTACGGTCCGGATGGACAGGTAGTGGTTGAGGGTCTAAAGTGAGTCTGAGTGTAGGTAACTCAGCCACTACGGTAGGTAGGTAGAGTAGGAGACAGTAGGGGAAGAGGAGGACGGGGGTTAGGGAGGGTCGTAGTCCCAGAAAAGGTTACTAAGTCGAAAAGTGTACTCCACCGGTTTCATGACCTCAAAGTCGAAATCGTAGTAAGGAAGGTTTTTTGTGGGTCCCGACTAGAGGAAATCTTACCTGACCAACCTAGAGGAACGTCAGGTTCCCTGAGAGTTCTCAGAAGAGCTTTTGGTGTCAAGTTTTCGTAGTTAAGAAACCACGACTCGAAAGAAGTGTCAGGTGGAGAGTATAGGTATGTACTGGTGACCTTTTTGGTATCGGAACTGATCTGCCTGGAAACAACCGTTTCATTACAGAGACGAAAAGTTCTAAAAATTAGTGTCAAAATTAAAATCTTAAACATTAACCACACAAGTATAAAATATAAAGAAGGACTAAGTCTCAACCTTCTAGTATAAAAAGATTGAATGAGATAAAAGTATAAAAGAACTACGACAGGTAAAATAACCACTTATCAACAAACATCATCAGAAAATACTAGGAAACATAAAGTCTTCACAAAGAAGATTGAATAGGAAAAATTAAAGAGTAAAATAACGAAAGTCGGGAGAGGGAAAAAAAGGACTACTCAGACCGATTTTCAAATAGTAATAGGAGTGTTTCTTGGTCGAAAATCAAAGTAACTAGAAACGATAATAAAAGAAACAGAGATAAACAAAGACGAGACTAGAAATACTAAAGAAAGGGAGATTATTGAAAACCCAAAACAAAAAAGAAAGAGATCAACGAAATCCATATTGTAATCCAAAGTAAACCTTAAAAAGAACAAAGAATTCTATTCTAACATAGAGGTATTTGAAGGGAGAAACTTACGAAAACGATGTAGGGTACATCGAAGGGAATATCGAGTCAACCATTTCTTAGATGGACGTTACGTCCTATGGACCCAAGTTAAGGACCCAGTCCTTCTAGGGGACCTCTTCCTTTACCGTTTGGGTGAGATCATAAGAACAGACCTCTTAGGGTACCTGTCCGAACCATCTGGTCATCCGATCAGATACCCCAGTGTTTTCAACCTTTACTGACTCATTGATTCTTGTGTTATCCAGAACCTAGTAACACAAAAACAACAGGAAACAGAGATCCATAAAAAAACGAAAGAAGGAACTAAAGAAGTCACTAGGTGATAAATAAATCATTGTATAACAAATCGTAGATACACAAATAAAGAATGTTAAAAAGGACATTATTAACCAAAGATTAAAGTATCACAACACCAACCTTTTCTACGACGTATACTAAAGTTAAAAGAATTTAAATGAAACCGAACTAAACACTGGGTTCTACACGAGATAAGACCTCTTACAGGGTACACGTGAACTCTTTTTTCACATAAGACTACGAAACCTACTTTAAAGGTTATTTATAGTTAATTCAGATAGTCCAGATTTTACAGTGAATTCCGAACACAAATAAATAATTAAGAGACAGACCTACTAGACAGGTAAACACATTCTCCCCACAATTGGGGGATGAAAATAAGACAATGACAGCTAAAGAAGAAAATACCGACAATCGTAAACGGGATATATAATCCCACAAGGATACAACGGACTTATACATAAATGACGACAAAACAGAAAAAGAACCTGACTGGGGAACTAGTAATACATCACAGGAAGGAAAAGAGAATATTATCAGGAGTAAAACTTCAGATATAACAGACAATATTTATAACGATGAGGTTGAAAGAAAATCAAAGACAAACGTACCCTATAGAAAAGGGTAGGAAAGTGAAAGTCAGACATACACATGGATCTAGACTTCATCCCGAGAACACTGTCGTATATTATATGTCCAGAACAAAAACAGAGGTAAGTCGGTCAGGTATAGAAAACCAACCTCGTAAATTAGATAAATGTAAATTTATAAATATAATAGGTATACATACAAGAATAACGGTAAAAGAATCAATAACACCTAAACAAAGAGAAAACGATAGAAGAGAACACAAACGACGGATTCTTGAAGAAATAGTAAAAAACATTTCGATCAAATCACCACGACTTAAGAGAATCCAAATGAACGAACATTTCCAAAACTAAAAAGATAATTTAAACTTACTCTCGGAACTACCCAGAACAAGAACCAACATCCACAAAGTCAAAGTAGTAAAATTTATGTATTTATATAGTACGGAAAGGAAAGACCGGACGTCTCAAAGACGACTTTTTAGTAGACTGTTGAAGTATTTCTAATGAAACATACAATAAACAACTAAAAGAGAACAACTAGAAAGACGTCCGACGTCCTAGTAACAAAGAACGAAGACCACAGACGGGAGACCATCGACTCCAACAAGGTCTCCGACATGGTAATAGCGGAATTAGCTCCCAAATTTCTCGGACGAGATCTATAACCCACCCCGGAGGGGAAACGAGACACTAACAACAGTGGAACAGTCCCCGTCCCAGATGAGCGATTAACCTCATCTCCGGAGGTCTAGATAAAGAATCAACACAAAGACTAGACACCAAACTTCATCCGTCCTAACTTCGTGAAGGTGACCCCCTCTTTGGTGACTCACAGGGAAGAGACCTCGACAAGGGACACCTATATGAGACAAACAGGGGAAGACGACAAACACACCTGAGTGTTTCATGTGACAACAACCGTGACGAAAGTTAGGGTGGAATGGGGACCCATAAGACCGTCAACCGGTACGACTGAAGAGTCCACAGTAAAAGTGACCCGGTGGTTGTGAGTAGGTGACTCGAGTCCGGGGTCTTGACGTCAAAATAAGTGGACCTGGGAGACACCCTCGATACCTCTGTCAAGTCTGAGACTGGACCGGGTCGAGAATACACGTGTACAGGTGTTTCGGATGTCGATGATTTCGGTCTGCGTAGGGTCGACGTCCTAGTGAACAATGGGAAAGTCTACAAAGGGTCCGTGACTTAAACCCTTCACCAGTCGTCTCCATATTGAGGCACCAAACACGTCGATGCTCCTATAAAAAGTCGAGAAGAAGTAGTCAGTGTCCCGGGAACCACGAGTCGACAACAACATCGGAGTGGAGACACACATAAGGAGGGTTACTCAGACGAGATCTCCAACGGTCTCGTGTGGTCGGGTAGTCCGTTCTTCTCGGATTCCGACGCTAACCCCGCGGGTCCACCCTACCAAGAACCCATGCCAACCTTGGGTAATCCACCACTCTTCTGTTCACAGTGGGTCTGACCCCACCCCAACCACTACCGTCCCCGTGTACTCTGTCGAGGTCCTCTTCGGGAGGGATCACAGGCACTTCCGTCCTCGGACACGGACTCCTTTCTTCGAAGTCACCGTCGGGGCCGGAAACGTGTAGTGAGTCATTACCGTGAAACGGAGACACCACCAGGTCCGAAGAAGGTGTTCGTAAACGTGAACACCTCGAGTAGTAGAGGTAGGGGAGTCCGACAGAGGAGTGTCGGTTGTCACCAGGGGAGGGACCCAGACACAAGGGTGGGGGTGCCAGGTCGTAGGTCGGGACTAGACGTGACTACCTGAGAACCATCTCAGACCCCGTGTCCCCCGACACCGTACTTGGTGGACACATCCACAGTAAGACACGACGGACAGGAGTTCCGAGTAGGAGACAGGGGTGACTAGAGGGAAGACCACTCCCCCGAAGGGGTCTACGTCCTCGGTCAGGAGTGGAAGTCAAGGAGGGGTCCCTACATACAGGGAGGGTAGGTTGAAGGAGAGGATAAAAAGGAAGAAAGGGGTGGGGAAACCAGAATGGGTCAAGACACCCCTAGAAAGAACAGGAAGATCCACAGGCTCCAGGAGAAGATCACAAGTCACCCACGGGACATCTTAACAAGGTAAATATCTACACGAGAACTACACAAACACCCCTCTCTCTTTGAGGTGTAGGAGGATAAGGATACGGAAGAACTTTTCAGGTGTTAGTCCACGAATTATTCTCCGTAAAGAAACTTTTGTTTTCTTATTGTTTCCAATTACCAACCTCGTTTAATATTGGGGTCAAAGACTCAAGACCCCCTTCGGTCTACAGAATGAACTACTGTAGAAGTTTACCTCATTCACCATTAGACTGTCTAAATAAAAAGACCAAACGTTAAACTTACAGAGACCACTGAAAAAACTCACCGGGTGTATCGTTGTTCGTCTTTCCAACAGGTGTTTCCACGACACTAAAGACACTTCACGGATAATTCAACAAGTACAAGTAAAACGTCCCGGAAGAGTTTTCCCTTTAAAACAAGAGACACTAAGATCCAATATTCCCATCAAAATTCAACTTTGTAATGGTACCTCTCAACATCGATCTATAACCTCCTTTGATCTTGAGTCCTAGGTCAGGTAAAACGTACATCTAATTTTTTAAACTTTCTGTTAATTATTGTGATTTTAGACGATAGGTGTTTCAACACGATTACTTTGTATTGAAAAAGAGAGATACTAGTGAAAGTAAAAATGGTTTCCATTAATATTATTTTGATTAAATTAACGTAATTCCAACTGGACTGATAAACACATTCACGTCGTTCTTATTACTAAATATTCGAGAAAATTCAAACGAAACGATCTTAGAAATATTCCTTAGAGTATAACCTGAAAATTTTCGGAGTACTTCGATCCTTTGGTTAAGTTTTTAGTGGTAATCTGAAGTGGACGTTATGGATATTTAAAACTATTTAAAGTGAAAAGAGTTTCAGGGGTTTTAAAAGATTCAAAGGACGTGGACGGTCTTGTACTGAAAGAAATGGAACATTCCGACAACCGTTAGAACATTCGTTCCATAATCTGACACACGGAAAAAGGGGTTCACTGAAATAACCGAGGTATTTCAGTTGCAAGTAAAGAATCCTAACAGAATAGTATAATCTAAGACACATGTAGTAAGAGTTTAACCTGTAAGGTCAGTTTTGGAACCATTATATCAGTTATAAAGGGTAATACAGAACCTCTTGTCAACAAAAACAAAAACAAAAAAATGACTTAAATATTTTTATTAATAAACGGTACTTTTATTCTTATGGGTGATTTAAAAACTTACGACCTTACTACTTTATACTTTATTTCATTAACAAACAATTGGTTTTTATACGAAATTGTTCAACGATATTCAGTATCTATCGGATTCTCTTTTCTAAAAGAATTTAGACTTTTTTGTTGTGTCACTTTTTGGTCGGTACAAAATTAATTTACAGTATTTTTAATACTAGTAGTAACTAAGTGAGTCAGGGTACCTTAAGAATAAAACTATAAAACAATCAAAATATTTTCGTAGTCAAAGATATAATCTCGAGACATTTAAGAATGGGTCAGGTTTTTATTTTATACTTTCAATAGTCTTTGGAGAAGAACAGTTAAAACAAACAGTTTAAGAAACTTCTACTTCTTTAAAACGTTTTCGTTGTTTCATTTTGTCATCGAAAGAAATTTACTGTTCGTGAAAATTTTCCGGTTCGAATTTCTTGACTATTCTCAAGTGCTATTTCGTCAACTTTTCCATTAAACCAATAAAGATACTGTTTATACAATCCTATTCATTTTAATGTTAACTTAAAATATTTTGAAGATTTAATTAATGGATATAGGTACAGAACCACCGAGTTTCACATTTCTTAGACGGACGTTACATCCTCTGGGTCAAAGTCTGGGACTCAACCCTTCTAGGGGACCTCATCCCCCACCGATACGTAATGTCATGAGAACGGACCTCTTAAGGTACCTGTCTTCTTGGACTCCCGATATCAGGTACCCTGGTGTTTCTCAGTCTGTACTGACTCTTTGATTATGTGTGTGTGTATGTTTATGTTGGATTTTTCAAATCGTAGTGAAAGATAAGCTGTTATAAAGAGTACACTAAATAGTGTAGTTTATCTGTATTAATTACATAACGGAGAAAAATACTCTTCTTTCTTGTAAGAAGACTCTACAGTGTCGTCTCGAGATTATAACAGTAACAACAAATCAACGGTTCAGTACAGACTGAGATACACTGGGGTACCTGACATCGGACGGTCCGAGGAGACAGGTACCTTTAAAGGTCCGTTCTTATGACCCTACCTAACGGTAAGGGAAGAGATCCCCTAGAAGGGTTGGGTGTGGAGGACGTAAACGTCCGTCTAAGAAATGGTGACTCGGTGGTCCCTTCGGTTAGAGTTTCAACCAAGATCAAAATTCTGATAAATCTGAAACAAGTAACTTTTGAACAGTTTATAGTTTTGTAAAACCTTAGAACTGATTTATCATAGTTTTTAGTAATACTTATTATATATAAAGTATTTTTATTGTTAGTTTCGTTTATGTTTATCCAACGTACCAACACTCATCTTGAATCCAGAACATTATAACTCTCATATACTAAAAGAATTCAACAATTTTGTCATCCAAGTTTACTTGAACGAATACGATTCTGGGTACAGTGTTTAACTTCTGAGTCAATGTGAAAACAAGGAAACTTTTCACTTTAGAATTTAGTTGACCTTAACAGACTAGTCGTGATCAATCGTACTATGTGAGGACGGTAGTTGATGGTCTTTCATTGAAGTCTTATTCGTATGTAAAATAGATCACATTAAAGGAACAAAGATGTGTTTCAGAATAAAACTTGTTGAACCTCACGGAAAGACGGAAAATATAACAAACGAAGGTTAAAATTAGTAAAAAGAGTTTATTTCAAAATTTTATAAATTATTTAGAGTCAAATATAAAACTGTATCATTAGTTTCTGAATTATGTCAGTTGTACTTTGTATCCCATAACAAAATCAACCTTTTCTAAAATATAACTTCATACGGATGTTACTCCTCTGGACCCAAGTTAGGGACCCAGTCCTTCCAGAGGACCTTTTCTTTTACCGTTGGGTGAGGTTATAAGAACGGACCCTTTAGGGTACCTTCCTCCTCGCCATCCGATGTCAGGTATCCCAGTGTTTCTCAGTCTGTGCTGACTCACTGAAGTGGAAAAAAAAGTGATTTAAAGATAAGAAGATTTTTGAACTAAACGTTTTACTTCTGTTAACGAAAATTAAAGACTTTCTTGACCTAACGTCAGACTAACTATAGTTCCTCGTATAGACGGGTAGGTTGAGATAAAAGAAGTTAAACGGAAAAATATAGTCCTCTACTGTAGTTTTATTCTACCTTTAGATTTCTAAGGATACGATATCCCAAATTACGTCGTACGGAAACATTTCAGACATTTTCACGATATTTACAAGAGACTGACATGTTAAGTTTGAAACTGTTTAAGTGGAAACCCTCTTTTCGGAGACGATAACGAAGGTAATCGAGGACTTGTAGCAGTAGGTAGACTAGGTAAAGGACTAGTAAATTATCTCAGACCCTCTTTAAGACCAGTAGAGAAAGGAGAAAGTCCCTCTAAAAGGGGTCCCGTGGACCGAACAGACTAGTTATGTCATATTAACACCCACTCTTGTAGAGATTCGTCGTTCAGTCCCAGGGACACTCATCTTAAAAACTACAGGTGACTAGAAATATTGAAGAGAGATGTAATCCATCGTAGAAGGATTTCACCTCCGTTTCCCGAAACATTAAAGAAAATTTCGTCAGGGATTCCTATCGGTGATTTGAGAAAACATAAGAAAAAAGTTAAACCAGAAGGGTACCCACGGGTATTCTTTCAACAAATCTTACTCTTGAGATTTTAAAAAATTTTTCACCTTAAAAAGGGCTAAGTTTCGGATATACCGATAACCGTTCATCCTAGAAGTTACCACATAAAACAGAGTCACTAGTGAATTTCTTATTCGGAAAATTACTGAATTTGTACATACGTTCTCCGTAGGAATTCCTTCTATATTATGTATGTTGGGATACTCTAGATCTTTCAAGTAAGGGTCAAAATTGGATACTTTCGTTTCTGGAAACAACAGTGTCCTACATTCATACTACAATCAATTTTTGTTTGTTTATTTTTTCGTCACAGAAACCAAAGGATGTTCTTACACTTTACGACGGTCAATTCTGGGTCAGTACATACTGTGGTCCGTCCGTGACAACCTTACCCTGAAACAGTAGTGATTACCCCGTTACTTCAGATTCTGTTTTTTCCGACGAATACCTGACACTGGGGAACTATGTTTAAGGGGACCCTCTACCGTGTCAACCTGTTTCTCTTACAACGAACAATGAAGTAACAGAAGTCGCGTGTCGTACAAGTCGACCGACGGTGAATACTCGTTTGTGAACGTGTAGTACACCGATCGTCTTCGGTCTTTCTACTAAGAGTCACCAGTGTCTCGGTTCGAGAGTTCTGTACCTTACACTACTTTCCTTTTGGAGTAGTACGTACCGAGTCTATCATTTCTTAGACGGACGTTACACCCGTTGGATCCAAACTAGGAAATCAGTCCTTCTAAGGGATCTCTTCCTATACCGATGGGGAAGGTCATAAGAACAGATCTCATAGGGTACCCGTCTCCTCGGATCGAACGATGCAAGGTACCCTAGCGTTTCTAAGTCTGTACTGACTAGTTGATTGTAAAAGAAAATGAAAAAGAAAAGAAAAATACTGTCTACTGTGTCTTCTAATCACTGGTAGAGATCCTTTCCCTAGTTATCTTTTGTTCTTAAGAATGTCGTTTTAAAAATGGTCTCAACGATATGTGTTCTTTATTGAAATGTGTTTATAAAAGAAGATTCTTGGAGTTAAATCTTTCCTTCCTTGTTCTTAAAAAATGTAAGGGTAGAATAGACAGTAATGTCTCTCCTTAGATCATCTTGATTGAACCTATTCTTCACAATGGGAAACAACCGAAGACGGTCAAAAAGTCTTAGGGAAGACGTCCGAGGTTTAACTTATACCACAGAGATTACCAGGGTAACACCCAACAGTTCGACAATCTCCCCGTTTTAATAAAAATGACAATTTCAAGAAAACTCCCGGGGACATTATTTTTCTACCTACTTATCCTCTTTTTATTTGTTTCTAAGTTATTCAACATATCGAAGACTTATGTACCACTTATGTGTCTTTTTCACTTATTGAAGTACTTTTCTAGGTTCGTTAGGGGATTGATGGTGGAGTTTAATTTCTGTTCTCTTTCTACAACTTTTTCTGGTTTTAAGACATTGACAAATACCACTATCTCCAATTGATCTAAAGAACACCACTATTAAAATGTTATATATGTTCTGACTCAATATAACATGTGGACTTTGATTATTTTATAAGATACAGTCAACTCAAGTTAAGTCAGTGAGTCAGTACAGGTTGAGAAACACTGGGGTACTTGACGTCGTACGGTCCGGAGAGACAGGTAGTGGTTGAGGGTGTCAAATGAGTTTGAGTACAGGTAACTCAGCCACTACGGTAGATTGGTAGAGTAGGAGACAGTAGGGGAAGAGGGTGGAAGTTAAAAAGGGTTGTTGTCCCAGAAAAGTTTACTCAGTCAAGAAACGTAGTCAACCGGTTTCATAACCTCAAAGTCGAAGTCGTAGTCAGGAAGGTTACATATAAGTCCTGACTGAAGGAAGTCCTACCTAACCAACCTAGAGGAACGTCAAGTTCCCTGAGAGTTCTCAGAAGAAGTTGTGGTGTCAAGTTTTCGTAGTTAAGAAACCGTGAGTCGAAAGAAACATCATGTTGAGAGTGTAGGTGTGTACTGGTGACCTTTTTAGTGTCTAAACTGATCTGCCTGGAAGTAAACGTTACATTGTAGAGACGAAAAATTATACGACAGATCCAACCAGTATTGAAAGGAAGGTTCCTCGTCCATAGAAAATTAAAATACCGACGTCAGGGGTAGACGTCACTAAAACCTTAGGGAGGAGGGTTTTTTATTTCAGTCGGTGACAAAGGTGACAAAGGGGTACATAAACGGTACTTCACTACCCTGGTCTACGGTACTAGAAACAAAAGACTTACAACTAAAGATTCAGTTGAAAAAGTGAGAGGAGAAAGGGAAAGTAGTTCTCCGACAAATCAAGAAGAAGGGAAAGACGGTATTCCCACCACCGTAGACGTATAGACTCCAATAACTATAAAGAGTACCGTTAGAACTAAGGTCGAACACGAAGTAGGTCGGGTCCCAAAGAGTACTACACGAGACGTATATTCAATTTATTCGTCACACTGTTATATGTCGGAACTACATGAGGAAAGGGTTAAACCTTGGTCAGACAAGATACAGGTCAAGATTTTCAACGAAGGACTAGACGTATGTCTAAAGAGTTCTTCGTCCAGTCGACCAGACCGTAAGGGTAGAGAAATCCTTAAAAGGTGTCAAAAAAAGACTAAGTGTCAGTTTGTGAAACGTATCAGTTATTTCGTCTTCATCTACTAAAAGACTTTGAGAAATAAAACGAAAAAGTCACTAGGTTGTCTAGAACCGTTAAACTAGAGATCAAGGAGACGGAAAAGATTTAGGTCGAACTTGGAGACTTTAAAGTGCCAAGTGCATGACAACTTCGGACCGAACTTCTTAAAACTCGTAATGAAATGATCGTACACTCTACTCACGTTAACACACCATCAAACTCGTAAGAAACCGTAACGGAAAGAAAACCTATCCTTACTTTTGACTGGGAAAGGTCAGGACACCGGTGACGATTCAAAAGGTTTAAACGAGCGTATAACTTACGTCGTAGTAGGAAATTCCAAACTTTATCGAGTTGACCTTAAGGTCGTGGAGGTGATAGAAACAAGTATCACTACGAAGGATTCCGGGTGAACTGAAGTGTAAGGTCCTACAGACCGAGATCCACTCACTAGTATGGTAACACTAATAGACCCAGCACTTCTAAAATATGCAGGTAATATGGAGTTAAAACTCAACCACTCTCGGTCAATGTACTCATTTACTTTTCGTGTCATTTGTCACATACGAATAGTACGACTAAATTCATGTACGGAAGAGGTAACTAATCTCACAGATCTCAAAATCACTAAGAAGAGAAAGACCAAGTCTCTTCTAATGACAACAAGTCAGGGATTCAGTACAGGCTGAAAAACACTGGGGTACCTAACATCGTGCGGTTCGAGGTGACAGGAAGTGACAGAGGACCTCAAACGAGTTTAAACACCGGTAAGTCAACTATTACGTTAGATTAGTAGAGTAGGACAGTGGGGTAAGAGGAAAACGGAAGTAAGAGAAGGAGGTAGTGCTAGAAAAGGTTTATCAACCAAGAAGTGTAGTCCACCGGTCTCATAATCTTGAAGTCATTGTCAAGAAAGTTACTTATAAGTCCGAAGTGACGGAAATCCTAACTCATCTCTCTCCCTCTACAAAGATATAAGTATTCCCTATAGATGTTTATCTCTAAAAGAAATATTTACATCAACAAGGAATGTGTCTTATTGAATATGAGAGAAAACTCTCAAAAGGACAGATGACAAAGAACTTTTATTGTTCGAGTTTTATAAGAGATACGGCATCTTTGTAAAACCCAACCGTTTAAAACAAGAGGAAGTATATAAATCTTATTAGTAAACTTTATACTTCTGTAAATTACTAATATAAACTATCCTCAGGTAAAATATATTGTTTAAATTTACCTTGTTAATATAAATGTCGAAATAAAACTCCAATGATTTCACATCAAGTCCACAAACAAATATCAGATGTATAAATTGTTTTCTTCCTACACTACCTGAGATAAGGGATTTCTTAATTTATACTCTCAAAAACTCCACGAAGACTTCAGAATTTCTCTTCCTATAGCAATAAACTCAATTGTTGATTTCTCTCTACATGTCTGACATACATTAACACACACGAACATAAATACCCTCAGCAATAGGTAAACTTCCTACTCGAAAATTAACGAATACCCACTTTAGGACTTTCTTACTTTCTACTTCTATTTTATCGGTGTACTCTTCTATCGTCATGACTTCTCTTCTCATATCCCTTTTATATGTTCACTTTACCCTTTATGGTCTTGAACTTTACATCCTATCTCACGAAGTAGGTCTACGACCAATTGTATATAAGAATAAGTCAAAATTTTTACCCTTGTAATTACACTCCTATACCGTATATAAAGACAAATGACTCTATCTCTATTAATACTATTAAGACTACGTTTTAGAGAAGATCTTAAAAATTTTCTCTTTACAACTAAGTCTTTATATATTTTTTTCAATATAAACTACGTTTTGTATACCCGTAACGTACTATAAATTAAGTTCCGTAGACCAATAATCAATGTTATTTTACAAAGATAATCGTCTAAATGAAGTTCTCAATCAACACAAAGTATAAAATTTTCGTACCAAAATATACATAGACCGTGATACTTACCATTTACATATGAAAAAAAAACCGTAAAATTTAAATCCAAACAAAATAAATTCAAATTACAATTAGATACGATACAAAGTCATTCTTGTTATGTCTAAGACATAGACACCGAAGTCAGTCTATAGGTCATCATGTTTAATCCAAGTTCAATGTGTATGACTTGTTTTCTCCAACTCGGTCGCTTCCTCCCCTCCCCACCCCGGGTCCCNTGTTTAATCCAAGTTCAATGTGTATGACTTGTTTTCTCCAACTCGGTCGCTTCCTCCCCTCCCCGCCCCGGGTCCCCCTCTCCCCTGCTCTTCTTTGTTTCTTAACTTGTGCGTACGTCCGAAAAGGTGTGGTGGAAGTTACGATTGGACGAACTCTCCCTCTCATTTTCATCCGTTCTTACTCGTCGGTGCCTAACAACTTGACAATGGTCGTGGTGCGAAAAGTCGTTGTAAAGTCGTCTCAAACTTTGTGAAAAAATGTCGTTTTGGTAATGTTGTTTGAGAGGTTTTTTGGAAAAATGGTGGAGTTCGATTGTAGGTTAATTCAAATTTGTAACCATATTTTAAGTTAAATTTGTTAATCTTTTTCCCTTTTACTATGGTGTATGTGGTCATATCACACTAATTGGAAAGAGAATCTACGAACGTAGAACATTTTAAGATTACCGAAAGCTTACATTAAAGGCAAAGATTACCACTAGAACGGTGTAGACCGTCCTCTGTTATGTCATTACGACTTTTTCGGAGATACGTCAGGACAATCACAAGAATTTCTTGGATTTTCGACCCTGGTCATTTTAGGTGTCTTTAAGTGAGAACGGAAATTCTTGAAAACTTTTGACAAATTTTTTTTTTTTTTTTTTTTTTTTGGTTGTCCCGTCCTTGGATTTAAGACTCTGGTTTACATTTTCAGTCTAAACCACCAAGAGTCACTGTTACCCCCTAAAGGTTCTCCCTACCCTACCCTTCCAGATCCCACCAGTCTCTACCAAAGAGAACAACCGAAAATACAGAGTGACTAAAAGTAGAAGGTGTAGGACGTCGCGAAGAAATAAGACGAGAAGTGGACGTTTCTTCTTACTGTTAATTAAATATTGGATGATTTGATCCAACGACAGCCCTGTCTGTTTCCATAGTAAGGTTCGTATTCTGAGGAATATAAATTATGTTGACCATATTTGTGTCTGTCCGTTTCCTGAAGATG